>JAOTQK010000001.1:25916491-25928230 GCA_025642025.1 Rhododendron ferrugineum
GAATTAATTGGTTTATTTTCAACTTTGAGTTAAGTATTTTTACTATACTATTTCGTTTTGACGAGAGAGAAAAAAACTCATTAATGAAAATGAAAATAGGCCGTTAAAAACATAAGATAAGTTCATATATACAAATTCATGCTAATTATTACTGTAATTAGTAGGTAAAGTTGGGTCAAAGACATGAAATTTAGTCAAAGATCACAAACTAATAATTAAGCCATATTCTGATTCTTCAACATGGTTTTAGATTATCTTCTTCTACTTGATAATGCATACTTTGATATTCAACCCTTATAACTATATTAACGGTAATTATAGTATCTCACATGTATCTAATCTAGCCCATACATCAGAGTAGAACATGATCATGGAACATTATGAGAATTAATATGAGAGAGAGAGAGAGAGAGAGAGAGGGACCACATGAATAGCCGTTCTGGAATATGATTGGGAATATTTAGGGCTGCATAATTAGTATAAAAAAAGAAAAAAGAAAAAAAAAAGGATTGGGATCCAATTTAGGTTTAGATGAGATATATAACCAAAAACTGACATGTGCAGAAGAAAGATATATGCTTCAATGATGGAAATAGATTATATACTTTTAAAATCTTTAATATGTTGGTTGGAATTAATAATTAAGTCAATACATCATTGTTAATAATACAATATTGTTAGTAGAATGAAGAAGCCTGAAGCAAAACGTGACGATGGGTTGAATAATTTTTCAAAATTACGAGGAAAAAGAAAACAAAGTACTTGCTACTGGAGCATCTATCATGGACCGTGAAGATATGCAAAACTGATGAGTGATGATAGTCTCATAAGATATTGGAGCTCAAATTTTTTGCACCGAAAAGAATCTGTATCTTAAATTTGGTGTATTTATAGTCATTGCATCACTTGAAAATTTGTACTACTATATATGTCTCGAGATTTTCTCTTGATTTAATGATCGAAAATACACCAAAACACTGGTATTCGGATTCGTTAATAGGATTTCAGGAGTAGATAATGGCCTCATATGCTCATTAAACTGGTACAATCGCAATCATGTCGGGTAAAACAAAACGAAAGCAGAAAATCTCATGAATTGCGAAATGTAGCCACATATGGCCGGAAAATTACTCTCTGTCGTTGGGACATTGTCACGTGATGCTCCAACTTCCTCTGCCATGATACTCCACCATGAGGGGGGGCGAGGGAGAGAGATTGATGCCAATGGGGATCTAGTAAGGGGACCTAAACCATAGAGATATGGACCAATAACAGATGTACATAGGACTCAGTTAGATACACTCATGGGCCAACAACATGGGCCCAAATTGACACCCACAAGGCATAGTCTGATGCATCCATGTGTATTTCAAATGGCTTAAGTGTGATCTGGCAACTGCAATACAGGGTCATCAATCACTGCCTGGTTTAGGTCCTGATAGATGGAGTATCCTATTCGTGTGAATGCTAAACCCACAGCTTGACAATGGCCCTATGTGCGACCTATGTCGGCTGTGTTAATCCGGTAAGCAGATCGGACGGTCAGGAAATGATCACATATATATGAGGTACCACATTTGTAAAGCTTTGAATCCAGATTTTGACTAACTTGGGGCCAGCTGTGATAGTGAAACCTTTGCCGACGGGTTTTACCCGACGAGTCAATCAGACGGCTCGGAATCGATCAGACATGTAGGCATCACAGTTGTCCAGGTTTGAACACTGAGGGTGGTCCAGTATATGTTATGGGCTTATGGTCCTGAAAACCTCTCTAGTGGTGCCTGAGCTTTTGCTTTGATGGTATTGAGGTTAGTCCCATGTGAATTTCACACGGAGTTCACACATGTTCATTATTTTTTTTTTCCACCTTTTTTGCCAAACGGGATATAGCAGGAGTTAGGGGAGTAGTTAGTAAGTTAGTCCACAGAGAGTACAAAGGCTGTTCATAGCCCTGAACCACAAACACTCCTAATGAAGCTCGAACCTGGCCTCTCATAAGGGAAGGACCAAGAAATACCATTGGGCTACAAGCCTTTTTGACGTTCATTATAGGGACAAGGTCAATATTGGTGCAACCCTCTCTTGCATTATTTGGCCACTCCCTAGATATTTAATTGTGTTTCTGAGGAAATGAAAACATTAGAAAGGACTCACTGGTCCTGAAAATACAACAAAGTACTCAGACGATCCCGAACAAAAAAAAAAAAAAAAAACAAGAAAAACAAAAAGACATAAATAAAAATTCGCCAGAAATAACAGCTGCGATGTTGCAGTCCCCTCTGATTTCCTTTTTCTTCTTTTCCTTCTGATGAGGGTGTCCAAGGTTCCGACTGATTTGTTGATACAGAGAGTCTCTCCCATTACAGGTACGTTTAAGAAGCTCATTACGGAGCCCAAATCCAAATTTAGCCAGCGGAATCATCGGTCCAACCAGTGAGATTCGAACAATCGAACTCATGACTTCTCATACGAAAATCATGACTTAATTTTAAGAATTTTCCCCGAAATTTAGCTTGTTCAAGAACCCCAAAGGCATATCCACAAAAAAAAAAACTCGCGAATGAAAATCACCGGCAAAGGTAGCAGTAAAGCAAATCAACATGTTCAATCGATAAATTCCATTACGAAGGATCCGAGTACAAAAACCCAATCACCAAATAATTACATGTTTCATATGATCTGTTTGCTTGAAAAGATAACAAAACTGTAAGATCACCAAATCACTATCATAGGAGTAGAATATTTTTTTCTCCTGAACTCTCTAAAAACAATGATGCCCCCCTATTGGAAGAAGAATCAAACAATTCCCAGAAAAAAGGGGGGAAAAAAGAGGAACTTCCCCAGGTTCCCCATGATGGAAAAGACATAATCCTCTGCCAGTTTTACTATAGATATTGTACAAATCTAAATGCAAAAACTAATTTTACAAAATGGGCAGGGATGTGGAGAAAAATGAATCAATAGAGAAACACTATGAGGAAAATTAAAATAACAAACAAATGGATTTACAAACACCATGTACTTTTCCATGTAGTTGTAATTAACCGCCGCGCCTATTACGGCAGAATAGGAGAAAACCATGCTTGAAATTCCTGAGCCTCACTCATCTAAAAACTGGAAGGCAGGATTCTCAATAAGTTCGGTGGCGGCTTTGACATCGGAAAAGTCCTTCTCTTGCAATGACATTGAGAGGTCGTCAACCGAAAACGGAATGCTGTCATCAGAAGCATCAACTGGTCAGTGTTTTGTTATTCTATTACGTCTGTATTTTTGTCAATGACGTAAATGTACGACGATAATAAAAAGGAAACAAGCAAGAACAAAGCAGAGAGGAAAAGAACTGTGGGTTAGATTTCTGTAGGCCAGGTTTCGCAACAGTCTCACCTACTGTTGGTTTGATAAGAAGGAATGGTTATGTGAAAAGAGGATGAACTTTTACCTGGAATTGTCATCCAACAAAAAGGAACTGCTGACAGCACTGTTCGAGTCTTCCGTCATTAGTACCCTCATGCTGGAAATGACCTGTGCAGATTCAACAAACAAATTGCTTAGCGGCCATATTCAGCCGAGAAGAAGACAAACTCTACGAACTTCTGGTGAACGGGAATTTTTCCATAAAGTACTTACATCTGGAGATACACTTCGAGTATTATAGTTGTCATCCCAGTACAATGTGCATATTCTATATAGTTGCTGGACACTCAAAATCTGAAGAAACCAAGAAATCAAGTTAAACGACAAATGCCCATTTTTCGAAAAGCAACTGCTCATACATGTACTGTGTGTTATTAAGCTCCAATGCAAACTCTATGTAAACAAGTAAATCAAGAAGAATCACCCACGGGTTTTTTTTCCTATAATTCTAATGCTATTGCTTTGCTTCTTTTAATATCTCCGCATTTTCATGTGTGGTGAGAGGGAGGGACTGAGACTTACAGGGCAAAGATCGTTGGTAATTTCATCGTATGAAATTCTATACTTCTGATGTATAACCTGTGGCACAAGAGCAGGATAAAATGAGCTAATAATGCAGTGCTTACATTATGGGAAGGAGCGACATACAATATAAGATTCATTTCGAAGAGAAGAAACAGCGGGAGGAAAACTGAGACTATCTCAGACGGAAAAGAAGAGTTACTATAGTGATAATAACGCTTCAACTTTAAATGTGATGAACATACCAAGAACCCAACAGCTTGTCTGATGTGCTTAAGCTCATCCCAAGCTGACCCTGCATACTGCAATCCGAGGACATTTCAGGCTCCAAAAACAGAAAATCGAGTAGTTGTACCAAAGATGTTAAGAACCGGATTAGACGTGCTTCAATAAAATGTCCCATAGGACCGCATAACCAGCATTTGTATCCAACAAATGGTGGTGGGATTACAATACCTTGGAATTGTGGTATTGGAAATTCTCTTACTTTTAGTCTAGTGGGACTATAATCCATTCCTTAATAGTTAGGCCAATCGCCAAGCAAATGGGACTTAAGTAATGCATAAAGATGCAGAAAGCAATTATGCATTGATCTGAATACCTGATAGATAGAGTACGTACCTCATCTTTTGCCTGGCAGCACCAAAGCTCCAACTCTGCCAACCCAGCTTTGACATATTCCCCATTGCTGAACGTACAACACTCACGACGTAGAAGAAGGCTGCAAAAACGATGAATTTTGCATAAATCACTAAAGCATCACGGAAGGATGACGAATAATTCCGCTACAGAAAACATTAAGTTACCTATTGAAGAGTTGGACATTAATATACGAAAATGTCTGAGTATAGATCTTTTGAACAAGAACCGGAGGAACCTGAAAACCAACAAACACATAAGCATTTTTAGGATTTTATATAAAAGAGAAGAAAATTAACACATGGTATAAGCAAGGTCCTTACAAAATTTTCTTTCAATGTACAGAGAAGTGAGTTGAGACATTCAATAATGCTCTGCCAGTGATTTGCAGGGGAATCTTTGCCAAAGGACCTCCCAGATCTTAGAGCACTTCCCTTGGATGTTCTTGGCGCCTAAAGAGTAAATATCATAAATTACAGAGCCCATGTACAAGCTTAACTGGCAAACAGAAAATTTGTTCTGCTTTATATTCTAATTGGCTGATCGACACGAAACAATCATTTACTGCATGCACGAATCAAATAATATAACCTTCCCAGGACTATGGCATGGTCGTCAGTCACCATTATCAATCAACATACCAGTTGCAGACTGTGCACAAGTAGAAGACTAGAGTGATTGGTTTAATGAGGCAGAGTGAAACTGAGATCCATGGACCAGAGTCATAATTTCATTCAATTAAAACCCGAAAAGCTATCAGCCTTATCATAATTTATAGCACTAAAATGTCAACCTCCAGAAAACACAAAACGGATTTGAAAACGGTGAGATTCTACAGACATATACTCATGAGATGGTGTGATTCTACAGACATATGCTCATGAGATGGAAAAAACTGTCTCCAGAGAAGCTTCCAATTTTGTGAACAAAAAAATAAACCAAATCATAAACTTCGATGGAGTAGGGCCCAAAATGGAAACTAACTCAAACATAAACAACGTAGACACATTGATCAAGAAGGTGGCATTCCGTTTATGTCTAAGTTGCTTCAATGAGTTCAATATTAGCAAACTGCTATGAGTTATGAGCTCGTTTGCCATCAACTGTTCACAAAGCAAGACCTCTTCCTCTCCGTAATACTAGAAGCAGAGAAAAGATAGCTTGTCGGTCACTCTAATCCTAACCTCGCCTATCACTACGTACTAAAACTACAGAGCTCAAGGTCTAATTTTCTTTGCACATTCATTCATACGCGCACGCGAGCACACACATGCATGCACAAACATATACAGAGAGAATCTTTGATAAATAAGTCTAGTGTAATGTTACACAGAAGTTGTTCTTCCAACAGTTAGTATCAGCTGTCCAACAGCTATCATCAAAAAAATTGCAAATTTCAAGAGACGGACATTCAAATTTTCCAAAGACAGGGAGGAGGTGTTGTAGCTTATGCAAATTGAAGTTCCACATACCTGAATACACAAGGAAAGCAGTGATGCCAACTCTTTCTTCAAGTTGTCTCGAACGATTCCATAGATTTTCTCCACGTAAGCTGTGAGCTGTTGCTTGAAAAGCAGAGCTGGGTATTTGGCATCAACTTGGCGTACTATTTCAAGTGGAGGTGCAGCAAGACTCACAGAAGAGGGAGAAGACCGAAATCCCTGTGACATACCAAGCAAATCATATTACACAGCATGAGTAGACCTATAAGAACTCGGTCATCGTAAATCACATCACAACTGACATCATATAATGCGACAGAAAAGGTTGAAATATTTTATACCATTGTCATCCTTCCAAACAGTGACGTAGGAGCGGGTGGCTTTCGATGTGAAGATGCCCCAGATGAACCAGCACCTTTTAAACTACTTTGGAGCAAAAACAACAATGAAGAGGTATTTGATAGCCAGTATGCCATGTGTTCATTGTCCTCTTGATCCTGTAATGAGGCAAGTTTTTGTTATGCTTCAGCTTTTGAACAGGTAACAAATTGTTATTACAACAGCAAATAACGAAAAATATGGAAGATAATGTATTTGGAAGCAACGACACCTTTGATACCCCATGAAAATTTAACATTAATCAACCCAAATCGAATGCTCTAGATTTTGAATAAACAAGGTAATGAGCACAGAAATCGAATAGGATCTCTAGGCCTGCCCTCTCTGATGCCTTCCGGCTTTGATTTGGGGGGATAGTTTCACGGTGTAATATCCCTTGAGTTCCTCAATTTTTGGAGGTGTAAGCCACTTTTTGCATATATGTCTTCAGTCCTCCATGCTCATACCCCCATTGATTTGGGGATTACATGGGTTCTGTCACTGTTGTAATAATTTATTTATTTTGATAAGTAAATCATATTAGAAAGAAGGAATTAAGGGAATGCCGCCTGCCGTCTACAAAAAAAAGACCGCAAACAAAAAGGCCCTATACACCACTATGTGAGATGAACAACTCAAACCAATCTAGAAATTGATCAACCCAAATTGGTAGTCAACGATGAATACACTGACACGATTGCAACCACGACATACAAGCGCTGCATACCTATACTCTGTCTTTAGAACCTCCTTAAGCCATGTTAAATTTTAGTAAGAGGAGCACAGGTGAACAAGAAAGAGTATCAGTTATAATTCGTTCCAAATATGGACAAACATCTACGTATAGCTGGATTATAATAAGCTCAAGATCCAGCCATATCAGTGGCTAATGCATTCCTTTGATCGCCTCCCTCTTCTTACGAAGGCATTTGGACCACTTTACACTGGTTTCCAATTCCATCATCAACCCCAATGTTGAAATAGATAATCATCTTCCATACTCAACCCGCCAACATGGATACTAATTGTAATAACATAGCTATGATGATCAAATCCATTAAAAACCAGACCTAGAGAAAATGGGATCCAATTACCTCAATAGCTGAACCAAACATCTGAATGAGACGATCAAACACGCTAGTCCTTTCCGCCTCAAAAGATTTCCAATGGAGAAGGCATTTGTAAATGGTAAATGCTGCAACAGGCTTGCCTTGGCTGAACCCAACATCCTTCATAATGCAGTTGATAAGTGCATCAACACTCTCCTGCAGCAATTTTGAAGCCCGCAGATGTCAAAGTCAGTCGACAAAGCAAAGGGAAAACATAAGAATAAAAACATGAAAATGAAGCAGATATCTATCTGGGTCGGAACATACATGCTGACGATCAAGGATGGATCTTCTAAACTTGCTATCGGATTCTGTTCCATACTTCTTAGCAGGTGTGACACTTTGTGGTTCCTGCATAAACAAATCTTTTCCATGATCACAAATGCAAGAATATAGAGATAAAATGGAACTCAAAAATTTGGGAAAGAACATATTACATTGGCTCTATTCTCTTCATTGGAATTGTAACCATTCTCCAAGTTCTGCAAAAAGTAAACATTGAAAAAAACGATTAATTTAAGAAAGAAGAATGGACTGGAGATCTTTTTTTTCCCTTGGCGCCGACCTAGGGGCCAACGGAGGATATCGAAAACATCTACAACAAATTTTTGCTAGATCCCTATCGTTTCTACCACATACACTTACTTTGGTAGGTGGAGTTGGTGGAAGTGCTGACGAGCGTGTAGCAGGTGTGCTAAGCAAAGATTGCTGCCGAAGAATTTGGCCCTCAGATTCCATCTCGTACATTTTTTCTTCAAGCCTGTGAATGTATAAAAACAATTATGCAACAACATACTGAAGAAAAAATGACCAGCGAGCATGCAGAACTGTCCAATGTCATCAAAACGTCAACAGTTATTCTAAAAGACACTAGTGTCTCGCACACCTTTGCATATTAGTCTTCAGATGAATTATCTTTGATTCTGCCTCCAATGCCTGCTTCAATCTCCCCTCACTAAGTTTGTTCGTCTCCTCATATTTTTTCTCTGTTTCATCGATTTTCTTCTCTAAGGAACTAACCAAGGCCTGCATAATCCCGAGAAAGTGGCAAACAAAACCAAAAAAAATGATGCCCGTACCTCAAAAGTATAAGTGTCATCAAACTAGTACACAAAATAACAACTCAAAAAAAGCTGCAATCTGGCCTCTTTACCTTAAGTTTCTCATTTTCAGCAGTAATCTTATCCATCAATGAATGGTCAACGACTGGAACCTCCTGTATGACAGGGATTTGCTCTGCTGCCTTTTTGGAAGCCTCGCGTTCCTTCATAAGAGTTTCTTTAGTTTCTTTGAACTGGAGTTGCATCTCTTGCAAAGCAGATTGCAATTTTGCATTTTCTTGGGTTTTGGCTTCTTCCGCGTCAGCCTACAGAAGTAAAGCGTGAATGCGACTTAAGGGTAAAAAAATATCAGGAACATGGCAGAATTCATCGCAATGACAATCCAAGAAGCAGATAGCATAGTCATGGTGAATGACTATCCATTCTCATTCTTTGTCTTTTGAGGAGCACGTGCTTATTTGTGTTCTCTAAATAGAACCTCAAACTGACAACAGTACCACCAGGTAATCGCCTTACTTTATCTCTCCCTCGTATTCTTTTTAACATCCTCATCCCCGTTTAACAACCTTTCAGAGGTATGAAATGTCTATTTAAGGTATCCTTTGATACCAAACACGTGGAAATAAGATAGGAAACGATGATAGAGAACTTCACAGGGAACAGCTGCTTCTGTGCAATAATCATGAAAACAGAAATACTTACTCTCATGCGTTTCTCCAGCTGCAATCGCCATGTTAGTTCTTCAACTTGCTTCTCAAGTTTGTTTTTGGCAGCTTGGAGAGCACCGGTTTCCCTTGCAGCCTGTATTACATACAAGGAATGAATCAATTACATGAGAAATATCCAAGACAGGCGGAACAGTAACAAGCAGGCAATATGTCAGCCACTATTTCTTGTCCTCTTTACTCACCTCTGCACATCTGCAGGGAAACTATAGGTTTAATGAATAAACTAAATTCGGTCATCTTAAAAACGGACGCAGGAGTACCTTTGGAGGCAACAAATCTAGAGTCTCACTACAGATTGCATGAAACAACCTTGCTTTTCAACTCTAACTAGAGACACAGGAATTATTGGTCACAAAATTCATGTTTTTTTCCTGTCATATGTTCCTATGATGCTACAGGCCTACAGCAAATAGTGAAGATAGTTCAAAAAGGTTTTAAAAAATCACAATAGACAGTCAAAAAACATTTCCAAAAATCAAACAAAGGGGGATGAGACGAAAAAAATACCATCTTAAGCTTCCGCAGTTCACTTCTAGCAACTTTTCCCCTCCATGCACACTGTGTGGTGATTGCAGCTTTCTTCAATTTCATATAGTGCAACCGAGCTAAGTACTTGCGACAGTGACTCTGGAGTAATAAATAGTGACATTGTAAATTCAACATAAAACAGGAAGTTCAACAGAGCTAGTGAATAGGGAAATGCATGCCAGATCTACAAACTATATTACTAGTAATAAGTAATGATTTTCCCTCACTCTTAAGTTCACCTGAATAATAATAGCAGCCTTTGTCTGCCTTCTGAAGCGAAGCTCATTACGAGCAGTCATCCCACGCATACCAGTCTGAATAGAAACAGCAGAGGAGCACAACTCATTGTACACTTTCCTCGCAAGATGCATACGATAATCTCTTTGAATTCTCAGGCAAGAAGCTTCTCTCCTCATGTTCTCATAAACTTGACGAGCAAGTTCTCCTGCAATCAACCAAAGGAGAAAACAAAGGAAATAGAAGTTATAAATTCCAGCAGATAGGACTATAAGAAAACTTAAAAGGTCTAGATGAAATGACATATCTGACACAATGTAATACCTCTGCACACTGATTGAATTCGTATCGCAGACAGACGGAGCAAGAAGAAACTTTTGCGGGCCATGTAAGAACGGATTTTCCTCTGAATAATGCTTGCTGATCTTCCCAAGACCTCAGTTCTGCTGGCATCCAGTTCCGCCATCTGACCAGCCCTTAGAAACACCTTTGTCTTACCGATCTGCAAAAAACAAGCCTAATATGTTAAAAGAATCTAGGATTTAGCAAAACACACCAACAAAAAGAAAAAGTTGTTTCAGAAAATTGCAATGCCTGTGAGTCTGTGACTACTACTCAAGGTCAGGTAAGCAGACATGCTGGAATTTATTTGCAACTGGCAGTATTCTGTATTGCTAGTTTGCTACCCCTTCAAAGTTAAGAGTGAAAGTACACCAGCTAATTTATTTGCAACTGACAGTATTCTGTATTGCTACCCCTTCAAAGTTAAGAGTGAAAGTACACCAGCTTAGCATCGATTTAATGATTCTTGTGTGCGGGTGGGTGGGGGTTGACCCAACCTTCGGCATTATTTGCACAAAGTTACTGCAAAATTCTTTATCTCATAGAAACCCGAATATCTGAGTTTGCATTAATTGATAGAGGTTGCATAGCAACTGGAGCCAAATGAATATTGTTATGCCTAAAGCAAGATTATCGTAACACTACCTTAAACATTATGAAAAAACAGTTATCTAGGGATTTTTCTACAGCAAAGAAGACCTTAAAAATGGAGGAATTGAAATGACAGATAAACCACTTGGGGCTAGCCAAAGTGGTGAGAACTCAGACTTCCCTTAAGGAGGTCTTGAGTTCAAACCTTGCTCCATTAAGGTGCTCCCAACTTTCCTATTGTGGAGGTTGTGAATTCATGCCCCACTGGAGCTGTTGGGGGTGATCCCAGTTCCCGGTCACCGTAGATGTAGGCTAGTGTAGGTCCTAACAATTGTCAAAAAAGTTGAAAGATAGAAGCCACCACATGCTAATACAGTGGCGGCTCCATAAATATTTGGTAGGGTGTTCAAAAAAATCATAATCCCCGCTAACTCTGTTTAACAAGACTGAAATATTAGTATGTGTTCAAATGTGAATATTTTTTGATAACTCAGGTGTCTGGGTCAGCTTATGCGCACCTCGATTAATCATGTGGTTCAATTTCACCGCCCACTTGCTAAGAGCCCAATTAAAGCCGAAGAAAGTGTTCAAATCTGAGTTGATTTGTGACTCTCTCAAGTTGATGAGTGTTCAAACTTTGTTTGGTTGAGTGTTCAAAGTAGGGGTAGAATGAAAATACATGCTACTCAATGTACCCTAGAAAATTTCTAGGGTGTTCAATTGCATACCCAAGCTTCAACGTGGAGCC
>JAOTQK010000001.1:25953184-25971590 GCA_025642025.1 Rhododendron ferrugineum
TTCATATCTTTCCCAATATAGCTTCACCTGTTGTACCTGTTGTGTGTGTGTGTGTGTGGGGGGGGGGGACGTACGAATCACATGATCAAATTTCACAAGACTAGCCCTATGGCGAAAAAGATGAATTATTAATCCGTTCTATTTTCATGGGCATCTACATTGTTGCTTTAGTCCAGATAATTTTACTTTCATTTTCTTTTGAAACATTAACAAAGATGATGGAAAGACAATCTTAGAGGCGGTTGGTGTGGGTTTGGTACCACAACCATTTCAATAATCTTTCGTTTTCTTACGATGAAAAAGTTAAAAATTCCGGGAGATTAGACTTATTGGGAGATTAGACTTTTTTGCATGTCTTTGATTTTAACTTTATAATAGCTAATTATCTTCATGAATTCAGTGGACCTGGGGATGCCGTAGGACACTCCTGCCCTACAACGTGTACAACAACCGATCCAGCCATCCATTTTGGCAATGAATGGCTTCGATTTTAATCCCAACAATGGACGGTTCAAATTTGTAGGAGCTTGGATTAAACTTGACCTGTTTGTACCAAAATGGGCAGTCGGATCGACAGCACTACACGCCTTAGGGCCTCCTAGTTCAGCTCCGGATGCAAACATTGAAATAAAATTGTGAGTTCAACATTGTTCAAAGTGATGAAATTAAAACCACGTGAACCAAGTCAAAACCCACAAAAACTACTTGACTACAAATGTAATTTTTGCTTTCAAAAGGGGAAAAATCCAAATCCAAATCCAAAGTCCTCTCCCTCTATATTCAACATTCACTGTTCTGTTGCAGTAGTGTACTCTCTCTCTCCTATCTGTTTGACCACTCTCTGCTGCTCTGCAACTCTCTCGAGCTACCCGTTTGTCTCCATTTCCCTCTCTTCCCCTGTTCTCAAACCACATTCCCCTGTTCTCTCTCTCTCTCTCTCTGTCTCTCTCAGCCATGAACACCACCGGCGAAGAAAAGCTGGTGGTGGAGGTGGTGGCGGCCCACAACCTGATGCCGAAAGACGGCGAGGGCTCCTCCTCCCCGTTCGTCGAAATCGAGTTCGAGAACCAGAGACAGCGCACCCAGGTCAAGTACAAGGACCTGAACCCAATCTGGAACGAGAAGCTGGTGTTCCACATCAACTCCGCCGAGGACCTCCCTTACCGGACCATAGAGGCCAACGTGTTCAACGAGCGGAGGTCGAGCAGCAGCCGGAACTTCCTGGGCAAGGTGAGGGTGCCGGGGTCGAGCGTGGGGAGGGAAGGGGAGGAGGCGGCGCCGGCGCAGCTGTTCGGGCTGGACAAGAGGAGCCTGTTCTCGCACGTGAGGGGGGAGCTGAGCTTGAAGCTGTATCTGTCGAGCAGGGAGGAGGTGGTGAAGGAGGTTTTGATGGGGAATAATGGTGGGGGGGTGAGTAGTAGTAACTTGGTTTTCTCAGCGAAGAAGAGCAAGAAGGGGATGGGGGTGAGCAACCAGCATCATTTGGGGATGGAGGGTAAAATGGGCAATCAGAATCTGAATCAGCAGATTCTCAAACAAGGAGAGCAAAACCCAGGTACAGTAAATTTTTTTGTCCTTTTTTTTTCTTGGGTTAAAAAAAAAAAAGTATTTTTGTGATACTCTCCACCTACTGTTTGAGTCTGTTTTCTGTTAGTTTTTGTTTTGGTTCGACAGTCAGGGTGTCCGGCCCGGCCTGCTTGCTTACGTGTACCTCGATTATTCCCCGGTCTCGTCAAGGGACGAACCTCTACTGTTTCGGTTTGTTACTGTCATTAAAGGACATGATGTTCGTTTGCAGAGCCGGCCCGGGGTAAACCCCACAAGTCCACGAGTTTGGGCGACCCCCGCCATGGGCAACAAAAAAAATCTGGGAACCCAAAAAGCCCCTCCCAAAACTAGCAAAGAGGAAACATAAAACCCTTCCCTTGTCTAGGACCCCATGCCATTCGAACTCGGATCTTCGACTTGTATTATACTATTTTTATACAGTACTACAGTATTTTTTATGGTTTAACAGTGACTGGACAACCAGGCTTGAGGTCGGGCTTGGACAATCTAATTTAGCGGGGGCCACACTGTTTATTTGTTGCGACTCTAGAGTCAAACATAGACTGATTTTTGTTTCTTAAGATTAGAAACAATGGTGTAATCTTTGACGCACAGATTCTATTTTTTTGGCTTGTTGGCGAAAAGATAAGTTGAAATTTAAATGGAAAACCCCCAAAAATTAATTAATACTCTATTTATGAAGGTTGATTTTTGTGCTTTTTAAGCTTCTGCTTGCTGTTAGTTGTCATTATTTTTGAAAATGGTTTTTTCCGTCTTATTTTTGTGCCTTTTTTTTTTTTTTTTTAAGCTTCAGCAACTGCTATAGGCTCTGTCCATATACCCCCCGTTCCATAAATAATTTCTTAGAACTGAAAATAATAAATAGAAAAATTAAAAAAAATGTTCATATCTAGTAACTTTCCATGGGAAAAGTTTGGTTTTTTTTTTTAATTAACATGGGTTCTCTTTAAATTCTCATTTTGTATAGTGAACAGTCTCTTTGGAAGGTACACAAAAATTCAAATATAACACCATCCGAAACCCCTCACACCTCTCATACATGTGGGGTCTACGCGCATACAACTGGGGCCCACACCGGCCACACACGCTAGTGCGTGTGGGCCTCACATGTATGTGAGTGGTTGTTGATGGTGTTGTGTGCGTGTGGGCCCCACAAGTATACGAGGAGTTGGGATGGTGTTGTGTTTGGATTGTTGTGTTATAGTATTTTGTACTCCATATATTAAAACGCTAATTTTGACCTTTTTTATTGGTAGAAATCAATTTGTTAACAAGTACTATATGTTTCTCTCTAAATTCTGCTTCCATCTCTTCAGGTGATATGAAGCCTGTTATCATCACCAGTGGCCATGGTCCTGTTATCCCCACCACTGGTGGCGGCGGCATCATGCGTGGCTCCGCCGGTGGTGGCCTTGGTGTTTTCTCAACTGGGTCAACCGAGTTTTCCCTGAAGGAAACAAGTCCCCACCTTGGCGGGGGTCCCTCAAACAAGGACTCAACCTATGACCTCGTGGAGCAAATGCAGTATCTCTATATCCGTGTGGTTAAAGCCCGCGATATCTCGGTGTTCGGTGGCGGTGAACTGGTGGCGGAGATGAAATTGGGGAACTACAGAGGAATCACGAAAAGGGTCAGTTCAAATCATCCCCAATGGGACCAAGTTTTCGCCTTTTCAAAAGACTCCATACAATCATCGATAGTGGAGATCTTTGTGAAGGAGAATAATAAAGACGACGACTTGGGCCGCGTTTGGTTTGATTTAAATGAGGTGCCGAAACGGGTTCCACCCGATAGTCAGTTGGCTCCGCAATGGTACAGAATGGAGGACAAGAAAGGGGATAAATCGAAGGTGGGAGAGGTTATGGTTTCGATTTGGTTCGGGACTCAGGCAGATGAAGCTTTTGCTGAAGCTTGGCATTCAAAAGCAGCCAATGTGCATTTTGATGGGCTATGTTCTATTAAATCAAAAGTTTACCTCTCACCTAAGTTATGGTATTTGAGGGTCACAATCATTGAAGCTCAAGATATTGTTTTTGGGTCGTCAATGGTGAAGTACCCGGAACTTTACGTGAAAATCCAAGTTGGGAATCAGGTTTTGAGGTCTAGAATTGCCTCAGTAACATTGAACCGGACCTTTTCTAACCCTTTATGGAATGAGGATTTGGTGTTTGTGGTAGCAGAGCCGTTTGAGGATTACTTGTTGGTTTCAGTTGAGGACCGGGTTGCCCCAACCCGGGAGGATGTTCTTGGCAGAATGCTTCTTCCTGTGACATCGATTGAGAGGAGATTGGATGATAAACCGGTGAATTCCAGGTGGTACAATCTGGATATCCATCAGTTCAACAACGGGTCGGATACGAAATCCGTGACGAGGTTCGGGTCTCGGATTCATATCCGGGTTTCGCTTGATGGGGGTTACCATGTGCTTGACGAATCGACTTTGTACAGCAGTGATCTTAGGCCCACTGCGAAACAGCTTTGGAAGCCCCATATTGGGGTTCTTGAAATGGGGATTTTGGGTGCTACGAATCTGATGCCGATGAAGGTGAAGGAAGGGAAAGGAGGAGCCACTGATGCTTATTGTGTGGCGAAATACGGGCAGAAATGGGTCAGGACCCGGACCGTGGTTGATAGCTTGTCACCTAAATGGAATGAGCAGTACACTTGGGAAGTGTTTGACCCATGCACAGTGATAACAATTGGGGTGTTTGATAATTCAAGGGTTGACAAAAGTACCAACAACGCCACTGGTAGAGACTCTAGGATTGGAAAAGTTAGGATCCGGCTTTCGACACTTGAATTTGATCGGGTTTACACCCATTCCTATCCCCTCCTAATGTTGCATGCCTCTGGTGTGAAGAAAATGGGGGAGCTTCATTTGGCGGTGCGTTTTTCATGTGCTAATATGATGAATGTGCTCCATAGTTATGCAAGGCCGTTGCTACCCAAGATGAATTATGTCCATCCCTTATCGGTGAACCAATTGGACATCTTGAGGCACCAAGCAATGAACGTGGTGGCGGCTAGGCTCAGTCGAGCTGAGCCACCATTGGGGCGGGAGGTGGTGGAATACATGCTCGATCACGACTCCCACATGTGGAGTATGAGGAAAAGCAAGGCTAACTTTTTCCGGCTCATGAATGTTCTATCTAGTGTGTTTGCCATTGGGAGGTTTGTGGAGGCTATTCAGAGTTGGCAAAAACCGGTTTATTCAGCCTTGTTTGTGATTTGTTTCATCATCCTTGTTTTTGTTCCGGAGATCGTAATCCCGTTTGTGCTGATTTTCATGGCTTTAGCCGGGATTTGGCGGTTTAAATCGCGACCCAGGAACCCGCCTCACATGGATACTAGACTATCGTACGCGGAGGGGGTCCACCCAGACGAGCTGGACGAGGAATTCGACTCGTTTCCCACGAGCCGGAGCGCGGAGATTGTTCGGATGAGATACGACAGGCTGAGGAGCGTGGCGGGGAGGATTCAGACGGTGATCGGTGACATGGCGACGCAGGGCGAGAGGTTCCAGGCGCTGCTGAGCTGGCGCGATCCTAGGGCGACGTTTCTGTTTGTGATCCTTTGCATTGTTGCTGCATTTGGGTTCTATTTGGTGCCCATCAGATGGGTAATTGCACTCTGGGGTTTGTATTTCCTGAGGCCACCTAAGTTCAGGAGCAAGCTGCCTTCTAAAGTTGTGACATTTTTCAAGAGGCTGCCCACCAAGGCTGACAGCATGTTGTGAACTACTGGGGGGGGTTCTAGGGTTTTGGGTTTTAGGGCTTAGTTGCGGTTTAGGGTTTGAATAGTTAGGGACTAAGGAGGTACCTTTTTTTGTTGGTAGTTTTGGATGCCCTTTAATGTTTTGTTGTGGTTTGCCTCAGGGTCTTGTAATTTATGTCTAGGATATCTTTTTTATGTTTACCCCAAGTGTTGTGGAATCCAGCCTTCTATAGTTTCTACTTTACAAGGTAAGCTGTCTAGGATACTTCTTTTTTATGTTTCCCCCAAGTGTTGTGGAATATTCCGGTATAGTTGAGGTCACCTCTGACATATGTTCAGAGTTTGCCCATAGTCTAATGTTCTAAGGCTCTGTTCCGGTTTGCTCCTTTAAAAATAAGTATTTATTTATAATTTTCAAGCTTAAAAATAATACTTACTGAAATAAAAAAAAATATGCTATGAATTTAGTTTTATAGATCTTATCGAAATCTTTCAAATCTTGCAAAAAAAAATTGAAAAATTACTTTCGTAAACCCATTATTTTTAAATTTGAAAATAGATATTCATTTTTTAAGTACTTATTTTGGAATGTGGAACGGGACCGAAGTCCATTTGAAGAACAAATGGCTAATGGTTTTATGAATATGAGTCCTACTATCTGTATTGACGGCCGCGCTGGACCGTCTTCGGCCATCGGGTGGCTGATCCGAGTTGTCCAAAAATTCTATAAAAAAAAAACTGAACAGACCCACGCGGGAATCAATAGCATTTGACGTGCGTAGGTGCTCGATCCAAACGCCCCATTTTTAAGTATATATCAGCTCGGATCGTCCGCCCGATGGCCGGAGACGGCCCGGCGCGGCAGTCCGTAGGCCGTTGGTTGGTACCAATATCATTTTTGTATGAATATTCCGGTATAGTTGAGGTCACTTATTATTACTCCTATTATTTTTTTATTTTGCCTTTAAAAAAAAACAATAAGAAGGAACAGCTCTGACAAATAAAGATTCCATTTTCAATTACTAAGAAGGAACAGCTCTGACAAATAATGATTCCATAGGATAACAATAATGTGCAAAAAGAAGTCTTAAAGAAGGTTTGAGAATGGAGGATTGAAATCATTGAATAGGTTCCTTACTTTGAGAGAGAGAGAGAGAGAGTCCTGAAGTGAACAATAAAACATTTAATTGATGGGGGAAAATAATTTTGTTGACAAGAACTGGATCAAAAAATCAAAATCCGTGGATAAGGAATATGACGTTTCTAATTCTGTGATACTCCAGTTTTGTTCACTAAAAAGGAGGACAGTGAAAATCCAACACAGGATTGACCATTTCACCACTGTCCTCTGTTAAGAACACAACTCGAAGATCCTACTACAGACAAATGAGAAGAAAAAAAAGCTCAAAGTTATAGAACCTGATGCCATTTCTCTCCCTAGTGGCCCGGCTCATTGCTCAGGACGTTTGTCGTAAAAAAGGGGCCAGTCGTGGATCTGTGTGATGAGGGAGACCAGTTCGAGCTCCCAATGCTCTACAACTACAAGCCGCCTGCAATCAACCGCAAAATTGTGAATAAGCTTTCTTGCTCTTCACATTCAACTTTGTCACTTCAAATACTTGGATTGAACAAACCAGTTTACTAACCACTTGGGTGGCAAATGGCAGCATTTTTTCTGGTTGCATGCCAGCGCAAATAGCTACAGATAAAATGCAGTAACAACTATCAGTCTGGGAAAATGGCTGAAGTAGGGAACGTAATAAAAAATATTGAATCCGATGGAAAGTAACCTGATATCCTACGATACTTTATATACAAGACCACCCAAAAACTACTTGCAGACAGAAAATTGAGAACCATTTGATACAGCTCATTTGTACTGTGGTTCTGCAAATCCTTTGTGCTTCTCAAGTGAGTTCACTCATTGGTTTCCAGAAAAACCAAACAAAGCATTCCTTAATTTGTGATGTCAAACCCTTAGAACATCACCATCGAAGTTAGTGTGCCCGAAATTTAGGACACGGCAAAAAACAGGATGGACAGAAACACTTCCTTTCCTCTTGGTCGAAGGTGTTTCCATGTAATCAAAATATTAGTGCCAACAATCATCTAAGATAAACCTAACAATGTACTTTTATCTTTTGAACCCTCTGTTTTTTGGTTTGTCTCGTTTTAGGCAATTGTTTTGCCTGATAGTTAGGTGGTTTTCTGAACATGTGTGGCTCCTAGGAGCTAGTTGGTTGTACATCTGGGGGATGCCCCTGTGCCTTAGTAAGTGGTTTTGGCTATATGACTTTAACTTACCCAAAAAAAGATAAACCTAACATAGAACATGAAATTCTGTCTTAGTTTATCACAACCAATGATTTCTGAAAGAAAACAAGACTGCTTCACCAGAGCATATAATAACGGACTGCCACATTTCACCAGAGCAAACAATAATTGACTGCCACATGAAGAATTTGAGAAAGCAGGAAGAGCTGAAGACCTCATTGTAAAGAAGACAACTGCAGAAGGCATATAAGAGGACGTCATATAATATGTTTCACGTACCATAAAGAATGGCTCCAATAAAGGCATCTCCAGCACCAGTTGTATCGACAAGTTCTGAAGGTGGTATCTTTTCAGCTGTTCCAATAAACAACCGCCCACTCACTGTCCCTATGCCATTAGCCCTCAATTTTGTCTCTGCCTGGGGGATTCAAATCATAAATAAAAGATCGTCAAATTATTATCGTACTTTAACACCATCAATGCTGCACAAGTGCACGGCTCGTACGGGTAATGTAAGAGACAATCTCATGAAACTATGTTCTCCTTCCTGATGTTCTCCTTCCTGCTTTATATGTTACTAGATTATAACTACAAATTCCTTTTGTAAAACAGCGAGAATAAGTTTTGCCATTGTTCAATATTGCTCTGTCATCCAGGCTGGGTTTGGAAATGACAAAAGAAATAGCTTCCCGCCATTCTTCAAGTTAGCCTTTAAAACTAAATTGACGTGAATTCTGAGTCAATAATTGCTTGAAAAAGTCCAAGGATGATTACGCAAACTAAATCCAGGACACTGAGTGTTCTTTCATTGCATACCTTCCTCAAATAGTTGTCACAGATTGCCTGTGCATGTGAGGATCACAATCCTCGTACGAATGCAATAGATTATCCTAAGCATTCTTCTTTGATCTCTTAACTTCACATCAAAAATAACTACAAAGGTTTTTCAGTGACCATATACTTCAGCATTTATGATAATCTGGGAGCAAGGTTGTCCCAATTGATGATTCGGAGCCTGTAAGTGGAGTTGGGGACGCACTGGGTATAAGTGGCATTATTAGGAGACAATCGAGTTCTAGCTATGCCCACCCAAGCATGAATATGCATATGCATGTATAGATCAGGTCAGTTATTGGAAAGTGCTTCTGGAGTCCCCTCCCTGGATCCCGCCTCTGTCCTCTCCTAGGACCCTACTAGACACCGCCCCCACCTCTTCCCCCCTTAGTAAAAGTGGATCCATGAACTGATTTCGTAGGGTCATCAGAGCAGATTTTCTAGCATATATTGTGCAATTATTCAACACATGATATCCCTCCGAAGAGTAGATTGGCAACTTTGTTTTCAAAATCCCTTTTCTATGTGTATGTACAGCTGTACGTAACGCACTCTTGTACCTGAACCAAAAACTTTTGGTTTCATAAATACAAATACACAGATGATTGATTCATAGAAAATTACAACACACCTGCAGAAAGAGAAGTAATGACAGTTTGGGTTGATCTTTGATACTGGTTCACGGTGACAAAGAGTCTAAATCTAGAACCCTCAAGCATCAACGGCTCGTATAGTAGTGACCTTATTGGGAATTGTACAGACAGCAGGGAAACCAACAAATCCTCTCCTACTCCAATTATTCCCTACCCAAAAGGCCATATCTCTGTAGGGTTAGAGGAGTAGGGGATCCAGGCAATGGTTATACTTCCCATTACTATATTGTAAGAGCAAGCATCAAGCATAGTATTTCTCCCAAATTATTAGTCAATGGCAATTTGCCCATGCAGTTGATGTATACAAACAAGAAAGAACGTTACCCTCTTGGAAGAAAGGGATTACCGATGAAATACATGAGGGGATGGCTGTGTTACTGTCCTTTCTTTCATTCAACGATTCTAATAAATTGTCAATGTCCATTTCTTCAGACTGATCACCCTCTGCCAGTGGTAGAGTTCCATGTTAGAAGCTGTGAAAACAAAGCAAGTATAGAGACAGTTCTTCCCTACTTCAGGTCCATGCTTTCAAATTTTCACTTCTAAACGTACAATAAGAGGGAACCATATACAAACCAGTTACACTTCTCTGAAGCATTATGCAACCATCTCCGCCTAAGGTCACAATTACAAACCTAACATTTGGCAGCCTCAAAAGCATTGACAAAAGTGCACTCGGAACAGATGATGCCTCAGTCCATGCCTGCTAGGTAATGACAGACAAAAATGTCCAATTTTAGATAAAAAGGTTGGAATTGAGCAGAGCTTAGTTGAACCAATAGCATGGGATAGAAATGTAGGAAGACCAATTTCACCTCATATATGAGAGAAGGACAATTGGCAGAAAATAATCAATATGCACAATTTCTTATGTTTCGATGGCATATCCAAGGATTTAAATGAACAAAAAGGAAAGAACAGCTTCGGTAGGATAGCAAACTGTAGTTATGCATGGTTTTTTAATTGTTGTCTGCCATGGGTTGAACATATCCTATTTCTGCGACAGTCTACCTGGGACTATATATGCATCTTCTGCAGGATATGAAGCCAAAAATAGTGCGCATGCACCCAAGTCGAAAGTTAAAACACTGAGAGAATAAAAACTAAACGAAGGTGATTGACCGTAATAATCAATATGCGGCAAACCATATTTGCACATCTAACATCCTCTAGTAAATGTTTTTGGAATGCTAAATTCTGACATGCAATTTGGATTGTAACAGGTTCCATGCTAATTCATGATTGCCCAAACTTCGGTTACATACCAACCAAATGCCCAAATATTGGGATACCACAGACTATGTCGCGATTGCACAAATTCTTGATAGGTGACCATTTATACATAGCCCAACAGGAAGACTTGTATCCGGGGTGAATTGCTTTTTGTATATTCTAACGAGTGCCAAGGGACACAACATCAATAGTCTATCATACAGGGATAATCATCTAGAAGGGGAGAATATAGAAAAAGATAGAAAGAATTTTCTTGTCTGGTCAGATAGTCCATAGTAACCTTCCCATCCATCAAGGCTCATCGCCTTTAACAGCACTAGTTGAAGACATAAACCAAGGAAGATTAACAGTGAGACCATAAGTAGGTGAGTTTTCATTTTGATACGGAAAACTGTACACTAGTAACGAGCTTGTAGACCACGATTTTCAGTTAATTCACTTTAACATGCTGGATGTTCCTATTTGAAATCAGAAAAGAAAATTAGCGTGTTTAGTCTTAAGTACTAGATATTTATGTGAAGAAAACAAAGGCAGATCCTTGCAATATGATATTTCCGAAAATTCATGGTTTAACAGGCAGCAGTTTATTAGAATGGTTCAGCTTGCTTGCCTGCGGAAATTTTTCTGAGCAGACGATATAGTCTGATAAATTGAGTAGATCGTCCAAGCCTTCCCTCTTTTTTTCTGCATCAATTAAGATCGGTATACTCCTGCGCTTTGCCTGGATTGGAAGAGCTGAAGAGATGCTGTTAACTTTTTCTTTAGCAACTAAAAAAATGCTATCACTTTGTTTGTACTAATACTTGTTGCCCGTTGCATCCATAATGCAAAACTCAAGAAAACAAATGAGAAATAAACTGCAGGGATGAGAAACATATGAGAAAGAGGGGTCAGGACGCATCAGCACTTCCAAGGTAACTTCTAGCCCCCTTAGGCTACTTATTTTGGGTGATGGATTGTGTTCCAAAGCTAATACCAACTAGATATTTCTTTTTGCACTTCTTCTTTGTATGTTTTGTATCTCCGTGAGTGACGCATTCTCCATCCTCTTTACATCAGAAAAGGAAGGGAAAAATATATATATTTCCTCTATGATGAATAAAAGGTTTCTTTTGCTGAGGCCAAAAAGAAAAAAATAAAACACAATGAGTATGCGTGCCTAATCAGCTTGTATCATTGCGTAGAAGTCAATCACATGCACACTCTATAACTACGACCTGTTAGCAAAGTGAGAATGGATTGGCAAGCTCAGTTTACTTCATCTACAATAATCAATTTTAAGAAAAAATTCACCCTTTACCCAAACTACTAAAAGAGAAAAAAATATGATAATTACCTCATGTCCAACAACTAAAGCAGTTGCGGGCAATCTTGCATCAAAATAGGCGAGTCTCACTCCATCCAGTGCAGAAAACAAACTTGATTTGGAAATGTCATCAGGTATCATTGGAGGGAATCCTGGAGTGTGAATACAAGTGCGAGTTTTCCTGTAAAGGCCATTGCAGGTTTAGTATCCAACATAAAACCCAGCCTTGCTGGATGGCTGAAGATTGCAAACCAAACGTAATAAGTTTACTGAAGGCTATAGAGTAAAAACATCAAGGAAATTGCTGACAAAGCAAACCACAACTTCATCCAGTTTCCCGCCTCCTGCTGATTTAGTGGCAGAGGAAAAAAAAAACTGATTGTCATGCTACAAAAGTGTACCAAAGGGATGTATAACTGATAAATGTTGGCATAGAGTTGAGGGATGTCATAGGCACACCTTTTTGACTATTACGGTCATTTACGGAGCTCGTGTGGGGGATGGTAGTGTGGTGGTGGTACTGAATCTCCGAAAGTCTCAATCAAAACAAGACATCGAAGTATTTAAAAGAGTGATCTTCTACTGGATAGAAGAGATGATACCCTCAGATACTTTATAAAATTTTCCAAAAAACAGATTTCAGTTTTTCAATGAAAATTCAAACAGAAATAGAATGCATAAGTCACATACATCAACTAATCATGGAAAAATAGATTGTACAAAACACAGTATTGCAAGTAAAAGCCAGAAAATATAGAGAATGGCTAATCAGAAGAAACATGCTGCAGAGCAAGAATCACGATCACAATTTTTTTACATTTTTTTCACTAGACCAAGACTTGTGAAATAATGAAGAATAGTTATTCCGAAGCACCTAAAAATAAAATAAAATAAATAATGAAGAATAAAACTGTTTCTACCAAATTGATGCTGATAACAATGGAGGAAAAAATGACCCTTACGTCTGGTTGTCAACGATTACGTAGGTAAATGATGAATTGCCCTCCTTGGAGACCTAGAACGAAGAAAAAGTGGGTCAGGAAAGTCAGAAAGAAGACAAATGAGTAAGATCATGCAGTGCTATCAATGACGGCCCAAAAAAAGAGAGTAGCATATCTTTATATCATTTGAAAAAGTAGCGTATCTAGAAGCTCTAAATAAGATTACAAATTTTGGTTGAAAAGCATGTTATCAGAGCTGAGCAAAAGAGTAAGATGAGATTTGGTACAATGTGATCATTTGAAAAATGCTACACTAGTGAAGAGGTAAAGCAGTATCATAGGATATGTTGCAACATAGGCTATTAATTGCAAAGTGGGGGAGCCTCGTTATTAGTTGGCTTTGGGGAGGGGACTTAGAAAAGATTCAAGATTGAAATAATACTGTATCTCTCTGCAATTTCTCTTCAAAACGCTATACATTTAAACCATAGAATAGGTGTCCTTTAGCATTCAATCAGTAAAAAGGTAAAACAACACGACTGGATTAGTTCAACAAGTTTCAAGCCATGAACAGAAAGGCTTAAAAAACACAAATGGCTAATAGATTTCCACGTTACCACAAGAAAAGAAGTATCTATGCCATCGGCTTCTAGCTCCACCAGTATTCCTCTACCTTGAGCATCATCTGCAATCTAGCAATAATAATTCCCACATGAAGGCAATAATATATTTTTCCTAGTGTTAACTCTAGCAAAAGAAATTACACCCATAACAGGAATCAGTGAGTAAAATTTCCGGGCAATGATACTGTGACAGATGACTTAAAAACTGATATTAGATGCTGAATTGCTGATGTATTGGTTTTGTTATATTGTTCTCTGTGTTCTCTAGACATTTCAACGACAGTCAGTAAAAATTTATGAACACTTTAATGGAGTTATTGCATAATATCACAATTAGAGAAGAGTACACGTTCGAGTCTCGGAATAAAGGCGTTTCGGTTTCTAATCATACGGACATGCTTTTGGCACCAAATGGTAGCCTTCTTCCTGAGTGGAGGTGTCATTCTCTAGAAAAAAGGCATAGCACGTGTAGAGAGGTCGAAGTGGTGTTTACCACCTATTCGATGGCCTAGCTAATGCAAAGTTATGACATGGAAATCGTGGAAGGATGCTAAATTGCAGAAAGCAGCCCATTTACATGTCATAAATCATTTGAATAAGAAGAACAACAAGGACTACAACACATTCTGAGCAGCACTAAGTCCTCCATTCATCTGAAGTGATGCATCATAATGCAAATGTAAGACCAAAACATCATTCCATATTGTTACAATAATTTATGGAGTACAACCTATGATCGTTGCAATAATTTAGGCTCATTATAACACTTACGTCCAAGTGTCCAACTAAAAGGAGCTTTAAGTTTTCAACCTATGATCGTTGCAGTTTGGTTAACAAACCTTCGAAATTAGCCTTGGGTTCAAGCCCAGACGAGCCGCGCAGGTCAAAGCATTCCCTACATTCCCACCTCCCTGAATCTGCAATTCTCAAAAACACCATAATAATACTATTAAATCCCTCCGGGGTACTCCTCTCCAGAGTGAGTGTGAACGCAATTCTACTTGAAGGTACAAGAAAATTAAACCTTTAAACAAGCATATCGTTTTGTCACAAAGTTTGTAATGAACAAGCACCACGATTACGTAAGCTAGTTCATAAATACAACCATAACTGCCTTCAAATTTCTGTACAAAAACAGGAGGAACAAAAAAAGAGAAAAGACTTTGATCCCTTCAAAATTTCAACTTGACTGGAAAAAGCAATTCAATTCCAATTCAGGGGAATTCAGTTCTTGGGCATTTTGCGTAGTGAAGTAAGATTCAAGAAATGAGATTCAATACAAAGATTCAAAGACAATAATCTTCATCATGTTAAATTGAGGGGCAACAGAGCAACAGACTACACACAGTTAAGTAAAGAACCAGTTTTTCTTTTTTAGTTTCAAGGCGTAAAGAGTTTAATTACCTTCAAGCTAGTGCTTCTGATCTTGTCATCTGGCTTTGGATAAGCTTCCACTGCTGCTAACAAGTCCATTGACAATCCTCCACATCCTAGCTGCTAGCATACAAAACACTCAATCAAACACACTTCCGTATATACATACAAAACGTATATACATATACTATATACGTATATATCCACATACTTCCTCCGTCGCCAAATGATAGTTCTCCGCGAAAAAGATGAAATTTTCAGACTTCCGTACATGATTTTTCAAGACTCTTTGCACCAAATTAAAGATCTCGATTAGTTATGCACAGAAATACTTTTATTTTTTTTATATAAAAAATTGCACTTTTTTCGCATGAGACTATCAAAATGGGACGGAGGGAGTTTATAACGTACGACGGTGGGATTTTCAGGGAGAGGAGGAAGCGGTGGGGAGGAATCGGAGGGAGCCTGAGTGGAAGGAGACGACATTTTCGCCTTGAAATTTCTCCAACTATTATCAGTCTTATGCCTCCATGATAATGGATTTGTGTGCATATAAATTCTGTCATTACAAATATTGGACAATAATAAGGATGAAAAGAAAGAGAAATTGAATGAAAGACGAGTAAAAAGCTAGCATCGTACGTTAGAGTGGTGGATGAAGTGACCTGGTAGTGGAGGAGGAGGCGAAGAGAGATGGTAAATTGGAGCGAGAGTAGAGAGAGACTGGAGAGTTTGGAGTGATTGCGGTGGGAGGAGGTGAACAGAGAGGAGACATTTCTGGAGGCACGGTGGCTCTTTGTCTTGGATGCCAAACAGTCAAACACCAGAGAGAGAGCGAGAGAAGGAATCCTTTTCCCAAATCAACTTGGCCACACACAAACAAGGCAGATTTTTCAGTGCCGACCGGGTATATTCACGTGTGCCCTCTGAGCACTCCTGAACCGTCCGATGCATTTTTGGACAGTTCATATTGAAATCTCCTCTCTCCTCTCACCCCTCCTCTTTCTCTCTTCTTTTTCTCTTTCCAAATCTAAACTGTCCAAAATCGCATCGAACAACTTGAATGTGCCGACGTGGTACCGCCCGCACTGAAAAATTTATTGACAAACACACATTTGATGGTCGTTGGAAAACTGTTTGTGATTCAATTGAGATAAAACTGTTTGTGATTAAATTTGTTCCGGATGAGGTGACCTATTGTGGGCCTTACTGAGCCTTCACTACAGTAATCTGAACCGTTCATCTTGTAGGGTCCGAAAAATTATATGCAAACGTTAAAAATCAGCTCAATCGGACATCTACTAGTGACAGAATCAGGCCGTCCGTTTTATAAATCAAAATTCAATTTTTGACATAGCTATTAATGTTCGATCGAGCTGATTTTTTGTGTTAACTTACTAATTCGTGGGACCTTCGAGATGAACGGTTTGGATTAATACAGAAAATGCTCCGTAGGGCTCACAATGAGCCGTGGAGAAAACTGTGGGTTTAAATCAATTCGGTATCTTTGCATCAGAGTTGTCCAAAACACTTTTGGACGGCCGAGATGCGCTCGGCACCCCTGCCAAGCACCCTTGCTTGGTAGGGTCTCCCGGTCCAGGTTTTTAACAATCATGCGAGTGATCACGAGGTAAATGAAGAAGCCTAGTATTGGTGTACAGTTGTTGCCACAAAGGATTGCACCAAACCCTATCCAGCCGTTCTTTGATCAAGCCTCCCATTGGCCTCAAATTGGTCCATGTAAAACGGGGACCAGAGAACCCAAGATCCATCATATTACAGGGGTTAAGACAGTCATTTAAATTACGAGCTCGAGAGTATAGACTTCACCTCTCAATTCATTAGCCTAAGACCGTCCACGGAAATTAATAGAGTCGAACTTACACCTTCAGGGTGGTGGTCGGGCTGTGGCGGTTGTATGCATAGCTTAAGAGGAATGGTCCCATGAACGCCCAATTTTTATTTTTATTTTTGCTTAGAATACATGTAAAATCCTCAAAGAGGATCCGGATTCGAATAGGATACTCCTACTCCAAAAGTGTGTTTACTCCTTTGAGGAAATATTTGGTAGGTGACGTATGTTGAATTTTGGCTCGAATTTGGAATTCGCAGCCTTCATGGTCCGGACCAAGGTCTTGGTGGTCCGGACTAGCGCTTGTTACGCGTTTTTGGAGCAATCTATTTTTTTTGGTCCGGACCACCATACTTGGTCCGGACCAGCGGGCACAGATCAGCGCATTTTGACTTCGTTTTTTAGGGTTTTTTAGGGGCTCCAAAGCCCAATATGGTTAGGACTTGTTAGGCAACTTATCTTTGGGTATAAATACACTTGTTATGCCTCTTTATTGGTGTGAGAGCAAATATTAGGCATTTGATTAGGGTTTGAGAGAGTTGCCTCCTTGTTTTGGCTTTTGGTAGGAGAGTTCTGCAGACTTCTTCTTTGTAGCTCTTTGAGCATTCGTATTTGATTAGTGAAGCCATCGATCGACTGCCCGTGGACTAGGCTTACATCCCAAAGTAAGACCGAACCACGTATATCTGTGTGTGTCTCTCTCGTTTTGTTTGATTTCTCTCTCCTTCTCTCATGTTTGGTTTGATTAGTTTGGTTTGCTTCACACAACTATTTTTTTTCTTCGATTCAATATTCATAATCACTGTCTATTTGTTTGGCTTCCGCACAACAAACTGGTATCAGAGCATAGGTTTTCGACCTAGGCTTGGATTTGTTCCGCTTGATTCTTTGGATTTTTGGTTTGGTGATTTAGGAAAATTGGGTTGAAGATGTCTGACGAGTCGTCCAAGAAATCAGTAGCAATCGGGTCCGGCACCGGTTATGCTGTGAGGTCTTTGGTTTCGAATGCTAAATTTGAAGTAGAAAAATTTGATGGGACAAACAACTTTGGTATGTGGCAGTGTGAAGTTCTGGATGTTTTGGTTCAACAAGGGTTGGATTTTGTTTTGGAGGACAAACCGGAGGACATAAGCGATAAGGATTGGGATAAGTTTAATCGTCAGGCTTGTGGTTCCCTTCGACTATGTCTCGCAAAAGATCAAAAGTATTTTGTTATGCAGGAGAAGAAGGCGAAGGATCTTTGGAAGAAGCTCGAGGATAAGTTCATGACCAAAAGCGTAGAGAACCGCCTCTACTTGAAGAAGAAGCTCTTTCGTTTCCAGTTCCGTGCAGGTAGTTCTATCTATGAATGAGCACTTGTCTGATTTTAATAAAATACTTGCTGATCTTCAAAATTTGGATGCCAATATTCTCGACAAGGATAAGGCTTTGATTTTGTTGAATTCTCTTCCTACTTCGTATGATCACCTTATTACTACTTTGTTATATGGTAAGGAAGAAATTCGTTTTGAGGATGTGTCGAATTCTCTAGTTAATAATGAGTATCGTTTAAGAGATAAGCAGACCCATCAGGACACATTCAGTCAGGGTTTGGTTGTAGGGAATAAGACTCGGCCCCAATCGAGTAAAGTTCCCTCTTTTGCGAATACAACGGGTATTGCAAAAGACGAATGTGCTTACTGTCACAACAAAGGTCATTGGAAAAGAGATTGTCCTGTCTTAAGGAGTAAGAAAGACTCCTATTCCAATTATGCTTCTGAAGAGGATGATGATTTGAAAGCTTTGATGAGTCTCATGCCTGTTAGCCACTCGAGGGAGTCGAAGTGGATTTTGGATTCTGGTTGTGGCTGTTATGTGTGTCCTAATAGGGATTGGTTCTCTAGTTTGAAGGAGTTAGATGGCGGTGATATTCTTGTGGGTAATGGCCATGCTTGCAAGACTTTGGGATAGGTACAATCAGCTTGGTTATGCATGATGGATTCATTTGGACATTGGATAACGTTCGGTATGTACCGAGCGTGAAATATAATCTC
>JAOTQK010000001.1:26011114-26022178 GCA_025642025.1 Rhododendron ferrugineum
AATGGGTGAAATGGTCGGTATAGTGCAGTACTACAGCCGCATTACACCGGGCTGCACTACAACACCTACACTAGGTAGGGCAGCCCTAAGGGTTTTTTAAATTTCTTTTCTGTAAAGAAATCAGCACTAGTGGTCGGCGAATGGTGAATTTACTCTTCTACATAATTGGCGATGTTTGATTCATGGAGTGACATTAGGTTACAAAAAAAGTAATTTCTTATAAATTCTCTAGTTTCTGAATGACTGAATTGAAGAGGAAAATTGAGGAGCGCATAAGTTGACCCGGGCACAGTCGGGGGGAATAAAATGACTGGGAAACCCACATAGAAAATCATTTAATAAACCATTTATGAAACCATTCCCAGATCCCAAACAAGATCACATCAATTGATTATTAGGCACAGAAATTAGCGGATGGTAATATTCTTTCCGTTACTTTCTACAATATTCTTGTTTTCTGTTATTCTCTCTCTACAAAGTACAAACAATTCTCTCTCTCTACAAACAAATTTTAGTACATCCGTGATAGACATTTGTTCCTATATAAAGGGACCAAATTTTCAGTGATCTCATGAACTGAATTCCAGCTCACCTAGCATTCAGCAAAGCTGAGCTGCAAAAGTTCACCCATTTCAATTCCACTCCCATACGGCACTGTAACCGACCTCGTATTATATGCACTACTATAAGGTAGAAAAAGGTACATTAAAATTGCAATCATATTTTCATTTTTTCGCAATCATATTTCTGTCCATATGACACATATATGCTTTAAGGAATGTATACATATAATATAATGGACCATGCCGAATCTCTCTCTCCTCTCTCTCTTGTTGGTAGTTGTGTAGTACAGTAGGGGAGGTGTTCAATCTCTCTCTCTCTAAAAGCAGCTTATTGCTGCTTCTGTTGTCTTTCCTTCTCTATCTTGCAGAATCGTCCCGGCAACCTGCACCGCCTTGGTTGAAGATTTCCCAAGAAAATACCAATACCCAGGTCAGGGTTTTCACGTTTTTTTTGGATTTATCGTATTGGGTTTCTCTCAGATTTCAATTTCACGCTCTCTCTTTGTCCCCTTCTGTTCTCTGTGGAAAGAGACAGGGATAGAGGAGAGAGGGAGAGAGAGAGAGAGAAAGGATACACTCTATCTCTTCCTTCGTATTCCGTGATGCATTTGATGATAAAGAAAAAAAACCAACCTTTTTGTTTTCATGCGCAATGTGTCTGCAGATTCTCCACCCATCACCAGATGGTGAAATGCCCTTGTAATGATCCGATCCGTATTGCCTAAATACTCAATCACTTCTCCAAATCGCCGACTCTAATAACCTTTTCCACCTTAAAAGATTGATTCCTAGTATGGATGTGAGCCTCTTGTTCAGTGAATTCTCCACTTTATGGTCACAGACTCTGCCGCATCCGGCTACGCGAAATCGTTTGTGGGAGTTTCATGACATACCCATATTGGAACTAGCATCAATTTGCATAAACTTGACACTGTTCCTCGTGTTTCTCTTCATTGTATCGGCTCGGCAGATATCGGTTTGTGTCGGTCGAGTTCGGGTTTTTAAGGAGGATTCCAATGTGAATTCGAGTCCAGTACGCCGCGGCGGTGATGGTGAATTCCGGAGTATCGAAATCGGTACTGGATTTAAGGTTTCACTCATTTGTTGCTTCTATGTGTTGTTTTTACGAGTACTGGTTTTAGGTTTTGATGGGGTTGGTTTGTTGAGAAATGCCTCACGTGGGGAGGCTACAAATTGGACCCTTTTTATTTTACCTGCATCTCAGGGTTTAGCTTGGTTTGTGCTTAGCTTTTCAGCCCTATATTGTAAATTCAATGCCTCTGAGAAGTACCCACTTTTGTTGAGGGTTTGGTGGGTTGTGTCTTTTATCATTTGTTTGTGTACTTTGTACAATGATGGGAAAGAATTGCTAACTGGAGGTTCAAAACCCTTGAGCTCTCATATTTTGGCAAACTTGGTATCAACCCCAGCCCTTGGTTTCCTTTGTTTTGTTGCCATTAGGGGTACCACGGGTATAAAAGTATGTCGGAACTCTGATCTTCAAGAGCCATTGTTGCTTGAAGAAGATGCAGGGTGTCTTAAGGTTACTCCTTATAGTGGAGCAGGGTTCTTTAGTTTGGCCACACTTTCCTGGTTGAACCCACTACTTTCATTTGGCGCAAAGAGACCACTTGAGCTAAAGGACATTCCACTTCTTGCACCGAAAGATCGGTCCAAGGCTAATTATAAGATTTTGAAAGTGAATTGGGAGAAGTTGAAGGCCGAAAATCTTCAGAAGCAGCCTTCTTTAGGTCTGGCCATTCTCAAGTCTTTTTGGAAGGAGGCAGCATGTAATGCGATTTTCGCCGGGCTGAATACCTTTGTTTCTTATGTGGGTCCGTATATGATTAGCTACTTTGTGGATTACTTAGCAGGAAATGAGACCACCCCCCATGAAGGCTATATTCTTGCTGGTATATTCTTCACAGCAAAGTTGGTGGAGACCTTAACAACTCGGCAATGGTATCTTGGGGTTGACATTTTAGGAATGCACGTGAGATCAGCTCTGACGGCTATGGTATATCGAAAGGGGCTCAGACTCTCAAGCTTGGCCAAACAAAGTCACACAAGTGGGGAGATAGTTAACTACATGGCGATTGACGTTCAGAGAGTGGGGGACTACTCTTGGTATCTCCATGACATTTGGATGCTTCCTCTGCAAATCATCCTTGCCCTAGCCATTCTGTATAAGAATGTTGGGATTGCTGCTGTTGCAACTTTGATAGCCACCATTATTTCGATTGTTGCAACTGTCCCGCTGGCTAGGGTGCAGGAAAATTATCAAGACAAGTTAATGGCTGCCAAAGATGATAGGATGAGGAAGACTTCTGAGTGTCTTAGGAACATGAGGATTCTCAAGCTACAAGCTTGGGAGGATAGGTATCGAGTGAAGCTGGAGGAAATGCGGAGCGTGGAATTTAAGTGGCTCCGAAAGTCTCTTTACTCTCAGGCTTTTATTACGTTCATCTTTTGGAGCTCCCCTATATTTGTTTCGGCTGTGACTTTTGCTACGTCCATATTGTTGGGGGGTCAGCTTACGACAGGTGGCGTTCTTTCTGCTCTGGCAACTTTCAGGATTCTTCAAGAACCACTTAGGAATTTTCCTGACCTGGTGTCTATGATGGCCCAAACAAAAGTGTCGCTTGATCGGATTGCTGGATTTCTACTGGAGGAAGAGTTGCAAGAAGATGCAACTGTGGTTTTAGCAAGAGGCATCACAAATGTGGCAATAGAAATTAAGGATGGGAAGTTCAGTTGGGATCCTCCCTCAGGTTCGAAGCCAACCTTATCTGATATCCAGTTTAAGGTGGAGAGGGGGATGCGTGTAGCTGTTTGTGGCACTGTTGGCTCTGGGAAATCGAGCTTTCTTTCTTGCATCCTTGGTGAGATTCCAAAAATCTCTGGCGAAGTAAGTCATAGTTTTGTTCTATAAATTTCCTTACTCTAGTTCCAATTTTCTATTCTTTATGGCCTTGTTTGTTTGATTGGACCAATAGTGAAGTGGTATATAATCCCATTGGATAAGTAATCTCTTTGGATGAATGGTGAAGAGAATACTCAATACCACATCCCCCATGGTTTTGCATACCATGTTTTGTGGGATTTCATACCCAACGGATATTAATCCTGACTTCAAAAGTTCATATGTGGTCCTAATGGATTTACAGTTCAACCTGATACCTTAATCCAAACAATCAAACAGGGCCATTTTTCTCCGGGACTAAAGATTATGACATTATTTATGGTTGCATGTGTGTCTAGGTTCGGATATGTGGTTCTGCTGCTTATGTATCTCAATCAGCTTGGATACAATCGGGAAATATCGAAGAAAATGTACTTTTTGGTAGCCCAATGGATAAGGCAAAGTACAAGAGTGTTATCCATGCATGTTCACTGAAAAAGGATCTTGAACTTTTCTCACATGGAGATCAAACCATCATTGGTGATAGAGGCATTAATCTGAGTGGTGGGCAGAAGCAACGTGTGCAGCTTGCCAGGGCGCTTTATCAAGATGCAGACATTTATTTACTTGATGATCCCTTTAGTGCTGTTGATGCACACACTGGGTCCGAACTATTCAAGGTTAGTATTTTACTTATTGTGTCATCCACTTAGCAGTTGAATGAATGGAGTTTGGCTAAACATTTTACATGGAACTGCAGGAATTCATACTGACAGCGCTAGCCGCGAAGACTGTGATTTTCGTAACCCACCAAGTTGAATTTTTGCCTGCTGCTGATATGATACTGGTATGGATTCATCTTTTAGTCTATACTGCATATGGTATGTCGTAGAAGATTTATGGTGATATTGACTTTTTGTGACGTGTAAACTCTTATTATAGCAAGGTTGCCTTTTCCTATACAAAAAAGTTAATACATACAAGTTATTTCGAAGGGAATTTTCTATGTTGGTTATTTAAGTTATTGATTTAAAGGTGCATATCTGAATTGCTTTTATTGGTCTTTGCCCCATTCTGTGTTTGGTAAATTTGATTCAGGGACATTTAAGTTAGTTTAGTTTTCTGCCTTATTACTTGTTGGATGGACAGGTCAGTTGTAAATTGTTGTATCTATTATTAACTCAAGGATTTCACATGCACACACACATAAAGGAGGAAAAATATCAGCATAGCTTCTAGAAATGCTTAGCGAGGCATTATTGGTCTTTGAAATCATAGCAAACCAAAATGTAAGAGGAATTTACCCCCCAAAATGTGAAGGAAAGGTAACAGCACCAAAATGCATGGCAATGGTTATGGCGTTATGGGACCATTTAAATTATGAACCACTTTAGCCTTAAGCCCAATGCAGCCGCCTGCTGCACTGAACCATGAAACTCTCAAATTTCTGTCCTTTTTTTGGCATGAAGAGTTTGTGAGAGTGAGAACTGAGGACATGAATTGAAACTTTTATGTAGTTTCTCTCTAAATACGCATCTTTGATTTTGCAGGTTTTAAAGGAAGGCCGTATTGTTCAGGCTGGGCAATACGATGAACTTTTGCAGGCAGGAACTGATTTCAAAGCTTTAGTGTCAGCTCACCATGAAGCAATTGAATCAATGGATATTCCCAACCACTCATCTGAAGATTCCGATGGAAGCAATCCTCGTGATGCATCCGTTGTATTTGGTAAAAGATGTGATTCCATTGGAAACAATATTGTCAGTTTGGTGAAGGAAGTGAAAGAGGGTTTATCAGCTCAAGACCAGAAAGCAATTAAGGAGAAAAAGAAAGCGAAACGTTCAAGGAAAAAGCAGCTTGTTCAGGAAGAGGAGAGGGAGAGGGGAAAAGTTAGCATGAAAGTGTACTTATCATACATGGCTGCGGCATATAAAGGGTTATTGATCCCACTCATCATTCTTGCACAAACACTATTTCAGGTGCTTCAAATAGCTAGTAATTGGTGGATGGCTTGGGCAAATCCGCAGACACCGGGGGACAAACCTAGAGCGAGTAATATGCTCCTCCTTGTTGTTTACATGGCTCTTGCTTTTGGGAGCTCTTGCTTTATATTTGTGAGGGCTGTACTTGTTGCTACATTTGGTCTAGCAGCTGCGCAAAAATTGTTTCTTAAAATGCTGTTATCCGTGTTTCGGGCGCCAATGTCATTCTTTGACTCCACTCCAGCTGGAAGGATCTTGAATCGTGTAAGTTAATTGCTCTCGCTAAAAGATCTGCCCTCACCTACTGCTGGCGTTTTGCTTCTGGCTCAACTCCTTTCACGTAATATCAAATCATTTAATCATTGAAATTGGTTTTGACTGAACAGGTTTCAGTTGATCAAAGTGTGGTTGATCTTGATATTCCATTTAGACTAGGTGGGTTTGCTTCAACAACAATCCAGCTTCTTGGTATAGTCGGTGTAATGACACAAGTTACCTGGCAAATCTTGTTTCTTGTCGTTCCAATGGCCATTGCTTGCTTGTGGATGCAGGTGACTGATGATCTCCTGGCTTGAATTTTACTTGTAATTTGGTTTGATAACTTTCAGCATAGATTTTCATCTTACTATAAGTATTGTCTCTGCAAAACATTTTCTGCCCTACTTGAATTGTATTTGTTAACCAGCTTCGCAAAATCAACCATAGCGTTTTCCTTTATCGTGTTTTAACCTTCTTTTCTACTTGAAAGCTTCGTAATGTTAACCACAATGGACTCTAGCTTTTTCATATTATGTCTTAACACTAAGTTTTCCACTCCGCATAGTAATCCCCCAAATGCCTGTTAACACCCTGTATTTTTTTTGGCCTAACCCCTAAACTAATTAGTACATGTCATGCAAAAAGTTTTTCACTTGACCAATTTTTAGATTGGTTTGAGCTTTTTCAATTTAATAGGAGTGCAAGTGTTTAGGGCCTTTTTGTCTTGTGGTCTTCAATTGTATATGGGCGGCATTCCCTTAATGCCTTTTTGGTAATATAATCTTTTACTTATAAAAAAAAAAAAGTTTTTCCGAAGCCATGTCTTTTCTGGATTTCTGAGCTAGTTCGAGTAAAACTTTATTGACAAAAATGACTTTATCACCAAGATCCTGCGCTTCTAAAACCACATTGGAGTGAAGGTTGCAACTTGCAATGTGGAAAACACAAAAACCGACATTACTTATGTCCACCTATATTGAACAACTAACAAGGCTATTGCATCGAAGTCTCTTTTTAGTTCATTGTCGGAGAGGTGCAAGCGTGAGAATTGAACTGCTAATTTGTATACTGTGAATATATCCTGACAAAATTTCAATGCGCAAGTGCAGAAATATTACATGGCTTCATCGAGGGAACTGGTCCGCATTGTTAGCATCCAGAAATCTCCAATCATCCATCTTTTCGGTGAGTCGATTTCTGGGGCAGCCACAATTAGAGGATTTGGGCAAGAAAAGCGGTTTATGAAGAGGAACCTATATCTCCTTGATTGTTTTGCTCGTCCATTCTTCTGTAGTCTTGCAGCCATTGAGTGGCTATGCCTCCGGATGGAGTTACTCTCTACCTTTGTGTTTGCTTTTTGCATGGTTTTGCTTGTGAGCTTCCCTCATGGAAGTATTGATCCAAGTAAGTCGAAACTTATGCCACTACGTAACATTGGTGCTTTATACTCGTTAGGAATTCCACATGGTGTTTTATGTTGTGTACTTTATGAGACATTAAATCATTATGTCTTCTTTAAATTATCATGCAAAGTGCGTACTGCTGACTAGTTACCAACAAAGTGGTACTCCTGACACACTTTGAAATAAACTGAGTCAAGGAATTAGGACAAGCTATTAAAGTCGGAAGAAAAATGAAAAATTGAAAGTTTGTAACTTTCAATGGAGTTTATGTTTGTCCCAAACATGGTCTTTTTGTGATGTAGTTTCGGGAGGTCGGAATAAGTGAGTAATTCTCTGGAAGTTGAATTTTTTTCCTAGATAATATCTTAGGCATCACAGAGCTGGTATGGATGGGTGAAATTTGTTCTGATAAACCACAAGCGTTAACTTTATGACATGTGAGAAACTTAATACAACTGGATTGGTGGACCCATTGTAGACATAAGTTCTAGAACTCATCATTTGGTGTATGTAGTAAAATAAAAAAGGAAAGACAAAGTAAGTTTTTAAATTGTTACGCAAATCTCAGATTTTCTGCGTGATGTTTCTGATCAAGGTGTTTCTGTTATGAAGGCATGGCAGGCCTGGCTGTGACATATGGCCTTAATTTGAATGCACGGCTATCACGGTGGATTCTTAGCTTTTGCAAGCTTGAAAACAAAATTATTTCTGTAGAAAGAATTGATCAGTACTGCCAAATCCCTAGTGAAGCTCCACCAATTATTGACGGTTCTCGTCCACCATGTTCGTGGCCAGAGAATGGAACAATTGAGCTGATTGATTTAAAGGTATGCATTCCACTTCCACCTTTTAGTCATGTCTTGATTCTGCTTCTATGAAGTGTTAGCATGGAAACTCCTACTATTTGGTGGGATCACACCATTTGCTTGATGCCTGCTGGACACATTTTTAATCCCTTCGTTTTCTCCTTTTATATGTCGTTTGGTGGGTTCACACGATTATAGAGTCGGAAATCGTTGCTTCGTGTCGAGTAGAGAATTTGGGACTTGCACCTTACTTGAAGTCGGCATAGTATTTCCATGAAGCTACACGAACAGTTGTTAACCAAATATAAGCTATAAGTTTGGATTCTGATTAATGGTTGTGTTTTTTAGTTACAATTTAAGACAAATAATGACTCTTTAGCAATGTACCTGTTTTACAGATTAATATGATGACTATGTAGAAGAAAATATGACGCTAATCTGATGTTTATCCTAATTCTTTAGGTTCGTTACAAGGAGAATCTTCCTTTAGTGCTTCACAGCGTTACCTGCTCATTTCCTGGTGGAAAGAAGATTGGAATTGTAGGGCGTACGGGAAGTGGTAAATCTACTTTGATCCAGGCATTATTCAGAATGATTGAACCCTCCCATGGCAGAATCATTATAGACAATATTGATATTTCAACGATTGGTCTTCATGACCTTCGTAGCCGTTTGAGTATCATACCCCAAGATCCAACCTTATTTGAGGGGACCATTAGGGGCAATCTTGATCCTCTCCAAGAACACTCTGATCAAGAAATTTGGCAGGTAATTCAACTTGCTTAGCTTTTTCATTCTTCATTCAGGTGTCCACAAGCATGCTAGAAAATTTCTCTTAGTTTTGATTAGTAAACATGTAACAACAACATGACTTTTGGATCCAATGTTAAATTTGTGAAATATGTAGCAAAAAGCAAGTTTAATTATTCCCAAATCACATGTGATTCTTGTTCAGTAACTAAAATTTCTCCTCTAATTCAGTCATGTTTATGCTCTTTTCCTTAGTTCCTTTTATAAGTTCAGGCCAAACTTCAGTTGTCAAAACATGGGTTTCGAGTGTTTTTTTCCTTTTTCTGCCCATTTATTGTGTCGGCATTGTGGTAACCAGAACAGACTCACGTAGTATATGCCCATTTGTCACTTTTGGTCTTCCTTATGATTGTATTGTGATTTGGGACAGGCTCTTGATAAATCTCAGCTGGGAGAGATAGTTCGCCAGAAAGAGCAAAAGCTTGATACACCAGGTATCTATGCTAATTATTTTAGCCATAATTTTAAGCTCTACTAATACATTAGAGGCTTTCCTGTGAGTATTGGCACCCAATCAACAAACTGTATTTGTCTGAAACTTGTAGTTGTTGAGAATGGAGATAATTGGAGCGTTGGGCAGCGGCAACTGGTTGCCTTAGGCCGAGCTTTACTTAAACAGGCAAGGATTTTGGTTCTTGATGAAGCAACTGCTTCAGTTGATTCAGCCACGGATAATCTTATACAGAAGATCATCCGAACTGAGTTTAGGGACTGCACTGTGTGCACTATTGCTCATCGTATCCCAACTGTTATTGACAGCGATCTGGTTCTAGTCCTCAGTGATGGTGAGTAATTCTTCATTTCTTTCCTCCAATTTAGTATACATATATTGTTGCTGCAATTCTATAAGACTTCTCCTGAAGAACTTTACCGTTATTATGCATTTGGACAATGGCCCATTTATTTTTGTTTTCATGAGTTTCTGAAAAAATTGTATTCGTTGGGATTTGCAAGTATAGACAAGATATATTACATTTGAGAAATACATAAAAGCTGAAAACGGCCCTTGTATTTCTGCAGGTATACCTGTTTGAAAAAGAAAAAAGAGAGGTGTATCACCTCACATACCCAAAATCTTTTTTGTCTGAACTAAAGCAGTTGTAGGGGATCACTATTATCTAAGGGGACAACTTAACATGAGTTTGGTCAGAACTTTTGAATTCATGATTCAAATGTGCATTGGATATGGAGTGTTAGAGAACATATGGCAGACAATACCCCGAGGAAATTCACTTAGTGCGATATTGCTTATTATATGATCATTTATATCCCGTCACTATTAGTACAGTCACACAAACGGGGCCTTAAAGTCCAAAAATGCTCAATAGTCTGCTCGAGCATGGCAGCATACCCCCCATCTGTTCATGAGACTCATAAGTTTGCTTTTGAGCTTGAAAAAAACAGCTCCTACTGTTCCATTCTCCCCAAATTAGTATGCTCATCAAAGTCAGTTTTGGCTTTTTGCAGGTCGAGTTGCAGAGTTTGATACTCCAGCACGATTATTAGAGGACAAATCTTCCATGTTTCTCAGGTTGGTTTCCGAGTACTCGTCTAGATCTAGTGGCATACCAGATTTTTGAACGTGATGGGGTGCCCGAGAATCTTCAACGAGTACAAGCAAGAAGACCCAAGAACTATCCTGAAATTGAGCAGGCCACTGCTGCGCTGCTTCAGTCATCAAATCGACGAGAGGGGAAGAGGTCAAGAACCAAGAAGAAATAGTTTCAAGCTCAAGTGATTACAAGATAATTTCCCCCCTTTTTAAGTGCTATGGGGGAGTTCATAAGCTGGCATTCTCTGTATAACTCAAATAAGTTGGGCCAGCAGAGCGGTACTAATCACACGGCATGGAAATGGGGCATGGCAATTTGTAATTTGTGGATAATAAACTAGGTTCTAATTTTTATTAGCTTCTTGTAGAACGTTAGATGTTTCTTGCTTAATTAACTGTTTCGACTAGTGGAGTTAAGGAAATTTACTTTCTACCGTTCTGCATTGCTTCCAATGCAAGTTTTGTTCTATCGCGATGTTGCTGATTTTCTCGATTTGACCTTCGAACGGATAGAGTTGGTAGTGATTCTGGTGGTTCTGTTTTAGTTTTTTCTATTTGTACAGGGTTGAGTATTTGGTTTTGCAATATAATGCTAGGAGTAGTGATTAGAAGAAAAACAAGCAGGGGCATCGGGTACACATTCGAGGTGGAAGAGAGTGCGATGATTGGCTATACACGGACTTATAATTTGTTCCGTGTAAAAGCACTTGGAAAGTAGGATTTGAAAATCTATCAACCAAACTTGCACAAGATTCAACGACAATGTGGTATAATCAAAAATGGATAAT
>JAOTQK010000001.1:26033735-26044681 GCA_025642025.1 Rhododendron ferrugineum
ATTTTATAAACCAAAATTCAAATTTTGATATATATCTAGCGACTTTTGATGAAGATGATTTTTTGCATGACAATATTATACTACGAGTCTTATAGTATGAACGTTTCAGATTATAATAATAGACGCTTGATGGGGCCTATAATGTACGGTGGTGGAAAAGTATGATTTTACACCAGCGGTGGATAAAATTTTCTCTCATAAAAAAAAATCTCCCAAAATCACTCCCACAAATTACGCAATTTTAAGGAACGGTTACCTCGTCATCACAGGGTCCCACGTGGCACCTAGTCCTTTCCTTACATTCTTCGGCAAATTTCATTCACACCCCCTTACAGTTGTTTTTTTTTTTTTTTGTCATTTTCCTGACGACAGATATCATGAGAATTGACAAAGAATGCCCTTGTGAATTCTATGTGTGTTCCACCGATGCCCCAAATTGACAATTTTCTGTCCGAACACGTGATGGAATGGAATGAGCCAAAAGTGACTTGTATCTAAAAAGACTAAAATTCACAATTTTTTTAATAGGATTATTCTAACCTCCGCCCAAGGGGTATATGATAATAAGTAAAAGGTGCACTGATATCCGAGAAAAGTCTATCGATATTTGTGAAAGTGTAGCAAAATCGTTTTTAATAATAAAAAGTGATTAAAAATTATCAATTCTCACTTATTTTTGAATCAAAATGGTTGCTTTTAACCTGTTGAAAAAGTTGTTTTGATAAAAGGGTTAATATTACTATCGGGCCAAAAAGATTTTTTTTTAATTATTTGTTTTAAGCTCGTGTAGTAAAAGAATAAACTTGTCAATATAAACTATTTTTCGACTAGTTCCATCAAGTATTTAACCGAACAATTTTGGTTGGATGTCGATGAAATGAGCATGGAAACCACAGAGAAATTTCTGATATGAAGTTTGTAGTATTTGTCATTAAGAAAAACTTCAGGGGTGTCAATTAAATTGTTCAATTTCTTTTTCTTTGCTACCGACACAAACAGCCCCGGCGCACCGTGCTATCTTACGCTTCCTTCTCACTGGCCACTGCTCACTTATATACCCCCTTCTTCTCCCTCCCTCTCTCTCTCTCTCTCTCTCTCTCTCTCTCCTCTCTCGTAAACAATGTTCAGTGGAAACATCTTCGCACAAAGCTACTAATTTAATCGCTCTCTCTCTCTCTCTCTCTCTCTCTCTCTCCCTGCGACTGTAAGTACTTATTATTTTCGTCAATCGATGCTCCATCCTCGTTAATATAATCCTCGTTTTTATTTTCTTTCGAAACGCATGCCTGAAAGTCTCTCGCGGGAGATCGGACCAAACGGATTGATATCTCGCGATTCGCGCCGCTAGTTCATTATCAATGCGTACGGATTTCGTTTATCTCACCGCTTTCGTTCAGATTCCAGTTGTTTTAACTCTTAATTATCTGTTCCCTTTCATGTCTGTTCGCGATTCGAATGCGTTACAATTGACTTGTCCTTTCACCGATCCGATATTTACCGTACTACCCTTTTAGAACTGAGGTAAAAAGGTTTGGGTTTTGCCGAGAGTTCATAAATCAAATTTGGGTTTTTGGTGGTGGAGGCGGTGGTCTTGTTGTTTAGTATCTGCTCTCTGCTATCAATCCTCGTTCTGTGCTTGTTCTCTCAATCGTGAATTTTAGTAGTTCGAGATATTTTGGAAGGAGCTTTCATGCTCGCGCTCATGCACGCATGTGCGCATTATGTGACTTAGGATGAGACGCCGTTCGCCGACGAGCTCTCCAGCTGAGAATATGGAGAAGGGGGCTGCTAAAAATCATCGGTCTCGGATATGTATGTTGGCATCTTTATCGGCTTTTTTCTGGTTATTGTTGTTGTACTTCCATTTTGTTGTTCTAGGAGGTAATTCAGTTGATGATTCTTCACTAGTGGATCGCATTTCTGCTAGTTCTGAGTCGATCAATACCCACCCTAGCGATTCCCAATCAACGCCTATTAGTCGGCGTAACAATGCCCAACCAGACCCTGTTAGTCCGCGTAGCTATGCCCAATCCACTCCTATGAGTCGGCCTAGCAATGCCAGACCAATGCCTGCGAATCCACCACCGACCATTACTGAGCCGAAAGCAGAGAACTTCCCATTTCTGAGGGCATTAAGAACCACAGAGAACAAGAGTGATCCGTGCGGTGGGAGATACATATATGTCCATGACCTTCCTCCTAGGTTCAACGAAGATATGCTCAAGGAGTGTAAGAGTCTGAATATTTGGGCAAATATGTGTAAGTTCACTACGAATTGCGGGCTTGGGCCCCCGCTGGAAAACGTTGAAGGGGTATTCTCAGATAGCGGATGGTATGCAACAAATCAATTTGCAGTCGATTTGATTTTTACTAACCGAATGAAGCAGTATGAGTGCTTGACTCGTGATTCTTCTCTTGCTGCTGCTATTTTTGTACCCTTTTACGCGGGATTTGATATTGCACGGTATCTTTGGGGGTATAATACGTCTACAAGGGATGCTGCTTCTCTTGCTTTGGTCGATTGGTTAATGAAGAAGCCGGAGTGGAGCATTATGGGAGGAAAAGATCATTTTCTTGTTGCTGGAAGGATTACTTGGGACTTTAGAAGGTTAAGTGATGAAGATTCAGATTGGGGTAACAAGCTTCTATTTTTACCAGCTGCAAAGAATATGTCCATGCTTGTGGTAGAATCAAGCCCCTGGAATGCGAATGATTTCGGCATTCCATACCCCACATACTTTCATCCGGCAAAGGATGCTGATGTGTTTATTTGGCAGGACAGAATGAGGAAACTGGAGCGAAAATGGCTCTTCTCTTTTGCCGGGGCCCCACGCCCTGGTAACCCTAAATCTATACGGGGGCAAATCATCAATGAGTGCAAGAAATCCAAGGTTTGCAAGCTGCTGGAATGCGATTTTGAGGAGAGCAAGTGTCATTCTCCAAGCAGTATAATGAAGATGTTTCAGAGCTCCCTTTTCTGCTTACAACCTCAAGGTGATTCGTACACAAGGAGATCTGCTTTTGATTCGATATTGGCGGGTTGCATACCTGTCTTCTTCCATCCTGGTTCAGCTTACACACAATACACTTGGCATCTTCCTAAAAATTATTCGAAGTATTCGGTGTTCATTCCAGAGGATGATATTCGGAAGAGGAATATTACAATCGAGCAAAGGCTGAGTCAAATTTCTCCCGAGGAGGTGAAGATAATGAGGGAGGAGGTCATAAGTCTCATCCCCAGGCTTATATACGCAGATCCCCGCTCTAAACTGGAGACCCTAAAAGATGCATTTGATGTAGCTGTGCAGGCTGTTATTAACAAAGTTACTAAGATGAGGAGAGACATTATTGACGGTCGCACAGATGATGATTTTATTGAGGAGCTCAGTTGGAAATATGCTTTGTTAGAGGAAGGGCAGTACGTGGGTCTTCACGAATGGGATCCTTTTTTCTCGAAACCCAAAGGTGGCAATGTGGAGTCCAAGGATTTATCTGCAGAAGCAGCGAAAAATTCTTGGAAGAGTGAGCAAAGAATACATTCATGACTCGGCCTCCAAAGTTTTGTCGATTTCAAGTTCTAAAGCCTAGTGAATGTGGGCTGGAGCTTAAAATACGATGCCATGCCCTGAGAGGTGGAATGCACAATCTTGTCCTAACCTGAAGCATAGGATACATACGAATGTGTGCATTTTCTGCTTCTAGCATAATCAGGTGCTTGGTCCGCTTCATTTTGATTTGTCATTTGTAGTCATTCTTTGTATTGTGTCTGATATATAGATGCTGCCACATAGTTAAGCATAAATTTTGTCTATTGGATGCTGTTTTGCAAAGAAGTATTAATTGAAGTAGTAATGAGCTTTCGTATCTTTCGAGCATTTGTTTCCTTCTTGTGCAAAACCTTGGATAATTACCATACTACTTGTGGATGCAATTGTCATTGCAGATCCACCCAACCATCTTATTTTGTGGTGCTTGTCGTATGGAATCAGATGTAGCTCTTTCTCTCTTCTGTATGCGTGGATTTTGGAAACAAGGGCTAAAGACCATATTTTGTGCCCTATTACAGAGTTATTCAGATAAATTTGAGCCAACTGCTGGCAGTTTGTAATAATGATTTGTGTAGGGTTCATATAAACATTTGTCATAGATTAGGTAATTGAAGAAGAAAAAGGACACAGAGTAACTCTGAAAGTTAGAAGAGCTCTGAGAAACGTTTGCATATCGTCACAATCTAACTATAGCATATATAGCTCTGGATAGTGAACTATTTTTTAGTTCAAGTCTCTCTTCTGGTGTCTAATCTGGGGGTATTTAGTATATTCAAATATGATAATATGTTGGTCCCCAGGAAGATCATGGCTGGACATTTTACAGAAATTACACTTCTCATTGTTAAATTGTGACCTATACCATTTGAGAAGTGATGAAATGTATGCTGGACCAAAGTAAAATAGGTATGCATTTCCCAAACTGCAGAACCTTTTACTCTAGGAAGCGCTGGAACAGCGTGGATTGTCTACCTGCATCTATTTCGTTCTTAGTCTTAAGAAATTCGTACTGCAGTGCACAAGCAGGAGTTTATAAGTGCAGTTGCCGGTCTGTGGTTTGTTATGCGATGGCTCCATTTTGAGGTCTATAGTAAGCTGCCAAATGAGTGTGTGGGAAGATCCTCATTAGGTTCAGGTGAGTTCACTTTTCTGAATCTTGCATATCAGACAATTGGGAAAGAGAAGGGTTGCTCTGCCTTGCACTTTTTCCACAGCATGACCTTGAAAGAATCCTTCATTGGATATCTGTTATGGAACATCCCTGCCATTTTTATGCAACTCATGACTGAATAGGCAATTCTGGAACCAACTGTGCTGCCTTTGTTGCTAGGGCATATGAGACTTTTGTGGAAGGTCAAGGTTCGAACATCAAGAGTTAGACTAACGGTTAATATCCGTTTATCTTCCCCTCTGAGGTTGCTCCCAGAATTTAAGCCCGGTAATCACCTGTTATTTGTGACCCGGATGAATCCGGGCGAAACCTGGCAATTAACTTGGGGCAATGCCCTACAATTTTCAGCTAGTTGGATTGTGAGAGAGCTTCTTGAGGTGCTTGTTTAACTGTAATTATTATAAATCGAAGTACTCATAATCACAAAAGAAAAGTTGAGACACATAAAACCAACACAAACAATTGAGGCACGAATAGGGCTGATAAACGAGTCAGACAGTAAATTGTTCAAGCTTGATTTGACAATTTAACGAATTCCAAAATTATATTCAGACTTGACTTGCCTATCAGGCGAATCAATTTGAAACGAGTTTTAATCGAGCCGATTACGAGTTAATCGAGAGTAGTTTGAATTTTTTTCAAACAGCAAAAACTTAAAAAGCCGAGTAGCATATTGTTCGAGCTTAGTTTATTTATGCGACACACTAATAGTGAACGAGTTTTTGACAAACGAACACGAGCTCAAAGTCAATCCGAGTGGTTCGTTCATCAGCTTTAGCCACGAACAGATGGAACCAGTGATTAATTCTTAGAATTAGGCTAGTAAAAGGCCAAGTTTATCCTGGCATCTGTTTGACTGGGTGAGAAATGAAAATGCGTTTCAGTGAAGCACAAGGTGCACGTGCAAAGAGGAGCTCTGCACTTGAAAGTGAAGAGCGTCTGAATAAATGCACTTGAATGAACCATCAACCATAGAATAGAAGAATTCTGTTAGATGAAAGTGAAGACAAACACTTAAGTCACATAATCTTTCTTTCAAAATGTCATGCGCAGCGCAACGGCAACGCTCTCAATCCTCGCACTACGCTCGTACTTTCAATCATCGCTTTCGCAAATTTTAGCAGTTTGGAATATGTTTCCAAGAAGCTTTTGTGGTCCTGCACGCGCACGTGAATTATGTGATTTAGGACAAATAGACACCCAAGTGGGAAACAAAGATTCATGGCCAGGGTTGTAAACAAGCCGAGCTTTGTCGAGCTTGGGTCGTTCACTAAACGAGCAAAAAACTTGAGATCGAGTTCGGCTCGAGCCTTAATGAGCTAAGCCCTTAACAAGCCGAGCTTAGTCATTCACTAAACGAGCCGAGCCTCCCTTAACGAGCCGAGCTTTTGTCAAATCCGCTCGTCTCGTTTTTTACTAAACGAGCCAAAAACTCGAGCTCAAGCTCAGCTCGGACGTTAACGAGCCGAGCTCGCGAGTTGCTTGGTTCATTTACAGCCCTATTTGGGCTTGCACTCAGCTCGGACGTTAACGAGCCGAGCTCGCGAGTTGCTTGGTTCATTTACAGCCCTATTTGGGCTTGCACACAACGGCTACATAGGTTTCGAATACCCCAACTAGAGAAATCATTTAAACCCAACCAAAACATCCCCGTGAAAAGCCCAAGACCGCCTGCACTTCAGCTCCTCCAAGAATCTCTCTCTCTCTCTCTCTAAACAAAGAATCCTCGTGATGAAGAGCTCTTAAATTTCACGAGTTTCATCTTCTCTCCTGAACCCATATTTTGAATTCTCTCCAACACCTTCAAATACCCCCCCAATCCATACCCAAAAACATGCCTCAAAAACCAACCACAATTTTCCTACTTGCACCATGGAAACCAAAACCCAACTCTTTTTGGCCACCTTTCTCCTCTCCTTCGTTTCCCTGCATGCTCAAAACCTCCAAACCTACATAATCCAACTCCACCCACAAGCAATGCCAAACTCTTTCTACTCCTCCAAGCTTCAATGGCACCTCTCTCTCCTCGAACGATTTGTTTCGTCCCAAGAAGAAAACCCTTCTTCTTCTAGACTTCTATATTCTTACCACTCCTCCATGGAAGGGTTCGCGGCTCGTCTATCTGAACTGGAGCTCGAGTCATTGCGTAATTTTCGCGATGTCATAGCTATCAGACCAGACCGTCGACTTGATACCCACACGACTTACTCTTACAAGTTCTTGGGACTAAACCCCACCAGTCTAGGTGCCTGGCTCAAGTCCGGGTTCGGTCGTGGGTCGATAATTGGAGTACTTGACACCGGAATATGGCCTGAAAGCCCGAGCTTCGACGACAGTTTGATGCCTCCGGCTCCCAGGAAATGGAGAGGGGTTTGCCAAGAAGGCCAAAACTTCACTACCTCAAATTGCAACAACAAAATCATAGGCGCAAGGTTCTTCAGCAAAGGCCACAGTGTGGCTTCATCCTCACCAACACCCAACACCGTCATCGAATATGCGTCGGCTCGCGATTCACATGGACATGGGACCCACACTTCGTCCACAGCCGGTGGGGCTCGAGTTCCAATGGCGAGCGTGCTCGGGAATGGAGCTGGTGTGGCCCGTGGGATCGCCCCCGGGGCCCACATAGCCGTGTACAAAGTCTGCTGGTTCAGTGGCTGTTACAGCTCTGATGTACTGGCTGCGATGGACGCAGCCATCAGAGATGGGGTCGACATTCTTTCTCTCTCTCTAGGTGGCTTCCCATTACCGTTATACGAAGACAGCATTGCCATTGGGAGTTTTCGAGCAATGGAGCACGGAATATCCGTTATTTGCGCGGCAGGAAACAACGGTCCTATTCAAAACTCGGTCGCCAACGAGGCTCCATGGATTTCCACCATAGGCGCTAGCACACTGGATAGGAGATTTCCTGCCATAGTCCGAATGGGAAACGGGAAAATGCTGTATGGAGAATCCATGTACCCGGGAAAGAGAATTCCAAGTTATGAAAAAGAACTCGACCTTATCTACGTAACTGGTGGGGAGAGGGGAAGTGAGTTTTGCCTTAGCGGGTCTCTTCCAAAGGCGAAAGTTCGCGGGAAAATGGTGGTTTGTGATAGAGGAGTAAATGGGAGGGCTGAGAAAGGCCAGGTCGTGAAGGAAGCCGGTGGTGCTGCGATGGTTTTGGCCAACACGGCTATAAATCTGGACGAAGACTCGGTTGATGCGCATGTCCTTCCAGCAACTTTGATTGGATTCGACGAATCAGTAGAGCTAAAGAGTTATATGAACTCTACTAGGAAGCCCAGAGCCAGAATTCTATTTGGAGGAACACAGGTTGGGAAATCTAGAGCACCAGCAGTAGCTCAGTTTTCATCAAGGGGACCAAGTTTTTCCAACCCTTCTATTCTCAAACCGGATGTGATTGCTCCCGGAGTCAATATCATTGCTGCGTGGCCTCAAAACCTGGGCCCCACAGGCCTTCCAGGAGATTCTAGAAGGGTGAACTTCACCGTCATGTCGGGGACTTCCATGGCGTGTCCCCATGTCAGTGGAATTGCTGCTTTAATCCACTCTGCTCATCCCAAATGGTCGGCGGCAGCTGTTAAATCTGCAATCATGACGACAGCAGATGTTAATGATCATTTTGGAAAGCCGATTATGGATGGAGACAAACCCGCCGGAGTTTTTGCGACCGGAGCTGGACAAGTGAACCCAGAAAAAGCCGTGAATCCAGGATTGATATACGATATCCAGCCGGATGAGTATGTCACTCATCTCTGCACTTTAGGATACACAAGTCCAGAAATTTTCACTATTACTCATCGGAACGTGAGTTGCCATGGAATTTTACAGAAGAACAGAGGGTTTAGCCTCAACTACCCTTCTGTGTCAGTCATTTTCAAGCGTGGGGTGGTGAGGAAGATGATTAAGAGGCGGTTGACTAACGTGGGGAGTCCTAATTCCATCTACTCTGTGGAAGTGGTGGCGCCTGAGGGAGTCGAGGTGAGAGTTAAACCACGACGACTGGTATTCAGACATGTCAACCAGAGCTTGAGCTACATCGCTTCGTTTATACCAAGGAACAGAACACGAAACGACACTACGAACTTTGCTCAAGGGCATTTGACATGGGTGGAATCCAACAATGGTCTAAACAGAGTTAGAAGCCCTGTCTCTGTGACATGGGAATCTAAGAGAGGCTATGGCAGTGGCGGTAGCAAAAACAAGTAGTCATTTTCACTTATTCTGGCTTTTCATTTTCAGGAAGGTTGAATTAATGAAGATCTGAGGATCTTGTGTTTGAGTTTTAGAACTGGACTTCATCATTTGATGAAGACAGGAGGATTCAACTTAACTTCTATCAGACATGCGTTTTTTTTTCCCCGTAGTGCAAGAGGATTATCTGTTTCCCTTTCTCAACAATCCTGTTATCACTCTTTCCTCAAATTAATACAGTATTACAGACACAACCCTATAAAACCTAACAACCGTAACAGCACAAGATTACAGAACAGCTTGCAGATAGAATCACCATGTGCAGTTCCTATTTGGTACGGAATATCTTGCTGATAGAATCCCCATGTACAGTTTCTACTACGCCCATATATGCATATATAGATACACAGATATACTGAGAAATCAAAGAGCTAACAATGAACAAGATTGATTAAAACAGGACCCCCGCGAGAGGGAGGATTTGGTACACATCAGCTCTACAAGGATATCAACTATGTTGTTCAAAATTTTCGTTTTTACCCAATACATTCAAAGTAAAACTACTGTAGTGGAAAATGAAAGTGGAGGAGTGGAAGGGAAGGATATACATTCCTCATTTCTTGACAAACTGCAACCCGTTCACGTTAGCATATCTCTCCATGAACCTCATGAATCGATCCCACTCCCTTGGAGTCCTCATCACATACTTTGCTTCAATTCGAGAAGGCTTTCCATTGACAAACTTGGCACTTACATCAACTGACTGAAGAACTCCTTCCTCATCGATCATGTAGAAGCCAGTGATATCACCTACTTCACCCGATGAGTCAAAGACTGAGGGTTGCTCAAAGCTGAATATAGCCATTCCGTTAGTTCCATCCTTTGATTTGGTTAGCTTCACATCTGGGATTGTTTGTTCATCGGTTCCTTGAATGAACTGAATTGTAGGTTTGACCATCATTGTTATACCGAGTCTTCGAACTTGAGAACTTCTTCGTTGGGTGCAATATGTATTTTGCAGGCGGAGAGGTTGACCACTGAACGAGGACTGTGTACTTCGATGAACGGCCCCAAGGCCCCCAACCGCCATGCCTATGCAACAAGAGAAAACATAAGTATACTTGGTGCTGTATTTATCATCACTAAGTACACAGCCAATATGACCTACTTAACAGTCTGTATAAATATCAAGTACTTTATAATATTGACATAGAGCCAAGGTCTTAGCTACACTCATTTGAGTGAGTTCCATGAACCCACTGGATTTTGCCTTTGTTTGAGGATACATATGGCGTTATCTGAAAATTTTGGGAAGTTCCTACAAGATGACACCAGTGAAAGTTAAGGGTAAAAACCAAACTAAGGGGTCAATCTAAGAAATTTGAAACTTAAGTAGGGTATACGGTATACCAGATTTTAATGTTGTTTGCAAGAATCAAATGAATCTTACTCCTGTATACCTCTCATAAAAGGAAATTCTAATCTACAATGGGTACCACAAAAACATTCCAACAATTGCAAGCTCAAATTACTCCTGTATACCAGAATTTTTTTTTTCTTGTAAAAAAAAATAGTGTTTTTTTAAACTCAATTACCCACATTTGTGTTCCTCTTTAATGGGTTTTCAGAGTTCTCCACAGTTACAAGTCCCAAAGCTTCAGCTAACCAAAATTGTCAATTTCAGAAAACATAACATGCTACAACAAGACATATAGCTGTACCATTCTGAATGCTATTAGAAACCTAATTTTTACCACTAATTTTCATTATATCACCAAATGTACCCCAACTCCCAAATGATTAATGAACCTCTCAAGCAAGAACAAAGACCCATTTCAATATCCTTACGTTTCTGCTCATTTATACTCCAATTACTACACAAAACCCAAAAGTTTTCCGAAATTATCAACCAGTTCTGTTCAGCTACATTGAAAAGTTGAACAATTTAGAAAAAGAAAGAGTACCTGAAAGAAAGGGAGTCTGGCGTGGACAGTGAGAAACTGGGGAAGAAAATGCGAGAGAATGCA
>JAOTQK010000001.1:26052905-26064127 GCA_025642025.1 Rhododendron ferrugineum
ATTCCCAAGAAACATATCAACCATAGAGGATCAGTCATTACTTCAACAAAATGCTTATGGACCATGCAGTATCTCTCTTTTTCTCCTGTATGTATTCCATTCTTCGAGTGTGGGGTTATGTTCGTCTTACTAAATGAGTAGGGAAACCAGTCTAGATGGGCTTACTTTCCCTCCCATTCCGTTCTTGGAAGCTCGACCCTTCAAAATAGAAATGACAAAATAATTAGTATATAGAACTATGTCGTACTATATAGAATGACATTGTTTGCTAGACATCAACATACCAAGTCCATTAGCCTCAGATGTCCTCATGATTCTAAGCCTCTTCACAGAACTAATAAACATCCTGAATACAAATCACAATTGAAAAGTGTCAAAACAGACTTGAGTCTGGTTAAAGTGCACAAAACTGAAAGAGTGAGTACGTGTGAAGTTTCTAAAAAGTCACTTAAACAGGTAGTGAGGGAAAAATCTTTCAAAATTTGGAAACATTTATATCTTCACTTATTTCCATGTTTGATGGGGGCACTAATAGAATTTATTTGTTTACCCACTGTTCCTTGTCATGAAGTTTCAATCCCCTTATATCACAAGTAAAACACCAAAAGTATATCAATATTACACAAATTATCAGTGGAACACACCGTTAACTCCCTTCAGATTTCTGCCAAAAAATCTATATTCCAGATGATGTTAGACTCATTGAGTTGATGGTCTAGTGCACAAGGTTCTTACAGTGAGGGATCGCTTGATAACTTTGGGATAACAAAAGGGCACCTATAAATTCGTCGCATTTTCCTAGACATATTGGACTATGCAAATCCTCGAAGGACTTTAAAGACAGAACATACAACCAGCAATGATATCCGCAGCAAGGATGTATAGTAGACTGTCATATTGTACACTTTGATCAATCAATACTCCTACACACTTTGTATCTAGATTTGAGCACATGAGTTAAATTCATTAGCTGATCACATAGAACTCCTATAGTCATCGATCACTATAGTGTTTATAAATGAGTTGAAGAGACCTACCCCCATGGAACATCGCCAACAAGCATCCAATCTCCCTCTTTGTCTTCATAAGTGAGCACAAAGTCGGATGATCCGTCCAATAACTTTGAGGCTGGTCTTGTTGCTTCTGTCATTGCTTCATACTCCCCCTTGCTTGGTCCTAATTACGCAGAAATTGTCATTATCACTCACAACACAGACACAAAAAGTCTACACAGGGACAAGTAAAACATCAAACTGTATCAAGTTCCCGAGACTCAATCAAGATATCATCCTCAGAAAGATACTTCAAAAGGTTTGGCATTTACGTCAAACACAAAACTGTGCAGCAAATTTCAAAGAATCATGAATTTGATCACCTTCGTCCTATCTTATGAAAAGTCATTGTATATTAACCCTGTGTTGAGAGTCTTTGCACATATGCAAATGCAAGCAAATCAAACATTTTGCTGGCCATTGTAAAATGACTCAACTTTCAGAACTAGCACAGCTGGTAACTTTCTTTTTGTTAATGAATAAAGCTGCAAGCATGCTAAACTGCTGAGAGTCACGTTTCTTGAAAGCACTACCATGAAAATTGTAGAACCTAGAAATCTATCCTCGAGGAAGTTATGTCTCAATGACAAAGCATTTGAGGCTACAAATATCAACATCCAACATCTAATAAACTCTCCTTGATCTAATCTTTCTTTTCCCTTCTAATGGAGGTTTATATGGGCGAAGGTAGAGGTAGAGAGGAGGGCTTGAATTTAGTGAACATATTTTATCAAAGGAATCAAAATAAATAACCACTGAAATTCTGACCAAAATATGAGGGAGTACAAGAACTCACGTCTCAAACCACCAGTTGTGGTAGGTCCACAAAACATGTGCTCCAATGCTTGTGCTAATGTTTCATAACAGCTATGAGCATTCAGATCCACCTTTCTTCCAATTGGAAATCCATCCATGTTCACCTTCACAAATGGTGAATTCCTCGGCTGTCCTTTCTCCTTAACAGTGCTGTTGTTCTTTTGGTTTCCGCTCTTAGTCATGTCCACCACACCATTCTTGCTTGTATTTTTCTCAACCTTGGCGTGAAATTCTTCAGTGGTAGGTAATTTTGCTTGGTTGACCAAGCTGTTCATTCTATAAGCTCTTATAGGAGGCCATCCCACAACTTGACTGCTTCAACAATCACATGATAAGGGGAAAATTCCATTAGACAAGAAACTAATGGCAACAATTTAGTGGCTACAATCAAGTCAACTCGACAAATAAGTAAATAAGAAACAGTCAAAAAAACAGGTCCAACATCAGCAGATTACCAAGTATGCAAAAATTAAAAGGAAACTGATTGTAGTCATAGGAAAGAAATACGATAAAATCATAAAATGAAGCTCATCAGTCACTCTGAAAATTTCGGACTTAGAAATTACTGCAAGTATCGAAGCATAACCAATCCCTGATGATAACCTCGAACTAGCTGGAAGTTCCAGGGGTTTTACAAAATAGAAACAATGTGAATCTACTAAATCCAGAACTATCACTATTTTATCATTTGGATGTTCATTCCAGGTGAGGTGATGGTACTTGTTTGACAATCGTTTCCCAAATTGCCTATTCATTAGAGCAAAGGCACCATGCATACACTTTTTGCAGTATACTGGGTGAATACAAGTGGTTTAGCAGACGTTTAAGAGGAAACTGCAAAAAAATAAAAACTAAGGCACAGATTTTATGGTTCGTAATTGATTCATCGATTAAAACCCTTCAAATGCAAGTACAATTGTAGATCCCATCCTCCACAAGTAGTGATTCAACTTTCACATCACTCCTGCCATCGGGTAAGGGGATTCTAGGCAACAAACCATTATATTTACCATTCCAAATTTTCGAACAATACTGCAGTCATATGATGCAAGACAGATGGTATTGTCAATAATATGAAGGCCTAACAAATGTGTTAGAACTTGTGGCTCATATGTTAATAGGAAGAGATACTAAGAAGTTCTTGTTCAGTTGATTGAATAAGAAACAACAGCCGCTCTCGCTCCCATGGATGTACCCGGTATTAGGGAACCACGTATATTCTGTGTGTTCATTTCTTTACTGTTTTCTATTTGCATATCGTGTGTGTGTGTGTTTCGGTCCTACAAAATGAATGCCCGCTAGAATCACATAGAACCTCAGCAGTTCATGGAAGGGAACCCACCCTCAGCAGATTCAGAGAAATGTAAGCACATAAATGGAGAAAAGAAATGACTTTTTCCACTTAAATCCTTTTATTTGGTAGTATATAGGGTCTAGGGTATCTTTTTCCCGGAGTCTAACTCCTCAGCATCCCAATTCTAACTCATTGACAGAACTCAAATTGCATTAAATATTAAGGAGAGGCCCCTCATTATTGTTCTTAACTAATGGAGTATTCCTTAATGATGATTTATTTTCAATCAGCTGAACAAAGAATAACTCAAAAAGAGAACCAGAAAAGGAAACAAAAGGTACACCTTATCTCCGGAATCAGATTCCATAGCAACTATACACTCCTAATAATAACTGAAAATGAAAACTAAGAAAAATAATAAAGGCGGGCAGGGTGAAATAGAAAAGAAAAAGAAGGCAGGATTAGGCAAAAACATTTAGGGCTGCAAAAGACATAATTTAAAGCTCTTCGCAAGCAGCTCAGGGCTCGGCTCGTTAGTCTTGATTTTTAAGCTCGCCTAGTAAAAGAGTCGAACTCGAGTTAAGTTGTAACTCAGGCTTGTTTGTACAGGTTCGGCACAAAACGAACATGTAAACTAGCTTGGCTCGAACACCTCGATACTAAACGAGCCAAGCGGCTCGGCTTGGGTCATTTGCAGCCCTAAATTTTAAGATTCCAGAAAAACAAGCCTCATAATGCAACTGAAATCCATCAAAACATAAATCAGGGGCAAACAAGCATAAACCAATGATCTATCAGGGTAAAAACCCATAAAAAAGGAAAAAAGGAAAAGAACTGCAAAAACCCATAAAAAGGAAAAAAAGCAAAAGAACAGCAAGAAATTGAAATTACCTAGAATCAGCAGTTCTCTTGGTTCCAGTGGGGAAACTAACTTTGGTTATGGAAGAAGACGATGATGAAGAGGACAAGGAGGACGGAGACTTATTACAAGGGAAATCTTTAGCCGTCAAAATCCTCCCATATTGGCCCCATGTTCCTCCGTCCGAGGTCACACCCTGCTTAGCTTTCAACCCACCGCCGCCGCCGAGGCTCAACCCAAGACCCAACTCAAGCTCAGAATCATTCGGGTCCGAGGAAGATTCCTCGTAGCTCAACCCCAGGTTGTCCTCCTTCGACACCGTCGACGCAGACCCACCTCCCCCGCCGCCGCCGGAGGAGGAAATACCCAGTATACCCAGATCACCTTCCATCCCGAATCGCCAGGAAAACTAGGAAATTTTTCAGAATCAGAAGGAGAATGAAAAGAGGAGGAGGGTTTGTTGTTTTTTGTGGCTTATTAGTTTTTGTTGGGTCAGGTTGGTAAATAGGAGATGAGAAAAGAGGAAAGGAAAGGGGAAAGGTAGGTGTGGTGGTGGGGGGGGGGAAGAGTGATTATGGTTGAAGGGGGTGGGGCCCAGGTGTCGGGTTTGTGGGCATCACTCGCATCATCGGTTCTCCAGCCGTCCCTACCAGTAGTACTACTCCCCAATAGGAGTACTCAACAGTCAATAGTGGTGTTGTGTTGGTGGGGAATACTGGACTGGACTTTGAGCTTAATAGTGTAGCTTTTCTTGGCTACTGCCATTAATAGTGCAGCTAAGCTAGGTAGGCCTCTGTTTGCTGGCAATCCTTACTTGTTTCGTCTTTTTCATTCTGGTTTTCTGGCAATTAAGGGTGATTGTACCCATTGCATTATTCAATAGTACTCCTACTCAGTACTATGGTAGCATGATATTTTCATTCATTTTCTCGGCTTGAAATTGTAGTTGCCCTTGAACTTTAAAAAGAATCAAAGCTGGGTAAACCAGACAAAAACATGAGTTTGAGCTTGGCTCGAGCCTTAAAGAGTACAGTTCTTAATGAGGCGAGCTTAATCATTTACGGAATGAGCCTCTTTAATTGAGCCGAGTCTCTTTTAACGAGCTGAGCTTTTGTCAAATGACCTAAACGAGCCGAAAACTCGAGCTCGAGCTCGGCTCATTTACTAAATGAGTCGAGCAGCGAGTTAACGAGCCGAGCTCGTGAGCTGCTTAACTCCTTTACAGCCGCAATCAAAGCTTAATGGGGCTTAGGGGTTGTTTGACATTTTAATTGAGCCAGAAAGCTTTTTTGTCCTTGGTAAAAAAAAATCGCATTTGTAAGTTTTTCGTCGATCTTTTGAGGATTATTATTTTTTCATGACGAGAGGAATCTAAAAAGTAAAAAAAATACAATCAAAATCCAATTTTTTTGAATAAAGACTAAAAAATTGGTTTATTAACTTATTTTTGTCTTTACTATAAAAAAATAGATTTTGATCGTAATTTTTTACTTTTTAGATTCGTCTCGTCATAAATAAGCAATAATCCTCAAAAAAATCGACCAAAAAACTAACAAATACGATTTTTTTTTGAATAAAGACAAAAGCTTTTGGACTTAATTAAAATGCCAAACCACCCCTTACCATCCCACTTTGAAAATGTTATTGAACATTGCTTCTTTTTTTGTCCCATAACTTTAGATTAGTTTACGCGCATCTTGAATAAATTTCAGGACCCGAATTCTACAGCCTACTTGTGGGGAGCCCCACTAACACCTAGTGAACAAATATAGTTTACGCGCACCTCTAAGTAAACATAACAAAAGGATATATTTGTGTTGCATTGTTAATGTAGTTGCCAAAACATATATCCATTTTTTAGGCTTTCTTATGCTTGAGGTCGATAATTCTTTATGTATGTGGACATGAGATTACCTACAGAAAGGATTATAAATGTGAATTATACTAAACTGTCATTGAAAGTACACAGATGGACAGTAAATTATGTGGCCGCAAACCATTAGTCAAAATCATTACTCGTGCACATAGACGATGTCAATACGCTGGTAAATCTTTATTGTGATTATATTTAATTTATCAACCGATGCGATTCATCCAAACTCGAGGGGGACCATTCACATGGGCTCCATAACTTGTACTCCGTAACAATTATAACCATATCATGTAAGGAAACGATAGAATATTACAGTTAATAGACTATTATTGACCGGTCATTGTTAATTACTTTTACGCTTAATTTACTTACATCAACAAAACTACCAACTATATTTTCTTAATCAGTGAATTCACATGATAAGATGCGAAACCTGCCGGTATTATTGACTCATTCGGTAATCTTGCTTATTTACTTATTCTATGTTTGAATCTAGACAAGTAAATCGTACTTATGTGTTTATCTTGCGTATTTACTTGTTCTATATCTGAATCTAGACAAATAAATACGTGGGTGCTGTAGTGCACTCCGTGTAATGCGTTGTACAACCATCAATCTCATTAATTAAAGGTTTAAATTAAAAATAAACTCTTTTAAATAGCACACTGCACGGGACCCGGGGTGCACTACAGCACCCCGATCCCCGGACTTTACCCAAGAGAGAAAAAACTTGGGTGAAGCCCAGCCCAGCCCAGCCCAGCCCAACTTGACCCTGGAATCGGTGGGTAAAATAACATATCGCGAGAATTTAAACTTTGTTTGAGTAGACACGACAGGTTGGGGCCCACGAGTCGCTTTGCTCCAGAACGACAAGCCGACAAAGGTGGGACCGAAAGTTTACAGGGCTCGACGACGTTGGATGTAGGGCCACGTGGAATTTGACAAAGTCAAGAAGAAGAGAGACAAGGGAGTAGTAAACATCAATCTTTTCCTTTTACTTTCGTTTTTAATTTTCCTAATTATTATTTTTATTGAATATTCTACTTGAGGAATACATTCCCTCACATTGATAAAACAATTTGCGATAGACCTTTCACTCGTGAAAAGTTATTCACCATTTTTAAAAAAATATTACTTACAAAGTGTTTCGGATCAGTTTGCGCGCACCTCGGGCTAATTCCTATAGCCCTCCACAGTCGTTTCACATGTTTACGCACGGCAGAACTGCAAATGAATCGAGCAACTCGCGAGCTCGGCTCATTAACGCTGCGCTCGACCGAAGAAGGCTCGTTCGAAAAAAGCTCGGCTTGTTAAGGGAGAATCGACTCGATTAAAGAGACCCGTTTAATAAATGACTGAGCTCGACTCGATTAAAGAGACTCATTTAATAAATAACTGAGCTCGACTCATTGAGGCTCAAACTCAAGTTTTTGGAACTAGTCGAGCTCAAGCTCGACAAAACTCGGCTCGGCTCGACTTGTTTGCAGCCCTACGACAAAAAGAATAGAAATCTTCGAAAACTCTTAAATCTCCAAGACCACTTGGACAATCCCTTCGGGTTGCTTACCCAGGTATTGGGTAGGGCACATTGATAAAAGCAATAGTAGTAGATTGCAATAGACCTACCACTCGTGAAAAATTGTTCACCCAATTATTACGTTGGACAGTAAAAACGGACTTAAAATGGAGAAATAATAATCATATTTAATTACCTCCATGACGATTTATCATTTACTGTAGTAATTTTCCATAAGACGTAAAACGGACGTCATCATGACGTTATAAACAGTTCCAGTTCATAGGTATGGATGTGTATTTAACACCTGGCATAGAGAAATGATGAGCGGCAAATCCCACACTATACACTATGACTAGATACTATTTTATTTTAATATTCCGAAGTACTTATCAAAAACAATATTTTATTTTATTTTATTATATAAAAAAAAAACCCCCAATAGCTTTGATTTGCCACAAATATGTGATCTAACCTAACTCTAGATATATTATCAAAAAAAAAAAAAAAAAAAACTAACTCTAGATAAGATGGATTGTATATAGTCTAAGACCTTTTAGCGTAACGGTATTAGAGTGCACCGTGCACTTAGAGCATGTACCCTAGTGCATAGTCAAAAAATACTGGTGAATAGTACATTTTTTTCATTTTACCTACTCATATATCTTTCAACACTACATAAATATTATCTATTTTCCCTATTCTTTAATAAAATACTATTTCTTTTTCTTTTCTCTTTCTCCTTTTTAAGAAAAGAACAGAGGAGGGAGGGGGAAAGTTTGGGAGATAATAGTATTAAATGGTTTTGCTCATGAACAGTTGTTGGTTAAATATGCCTACGCAGGAGGTATTCTCCCCTTAGGTTTACCTAATCTGCTGCATGATGGTTTTTTCACTTTGCATAGGTAAAATAGCTAATTTTGGGTGTTTACATGAGCTGGTAAACTTGCTCTTACGGGTACCTAAAAAAATAAAACTGGCATGCACAAATTCAATAATAGAATATTCACAGCAGAATCGTGAACCGCACAATTTCACCCATCCATTTACTCAATCAATGACTCAGATGTATTTTCAACTTTGATCGATCAAAAAATAATTGTTACCGGTTATAATTAGTTTTCAATTCGGATCGTTCAAAAACACTTTTGGACGCCCCGTGATCTAACACCATAAATCTTCTTTACGGAGATACTCCGTAAAGATTTTCTCATTAAAAAAAAGGATGTGGATCCATAAACAAAACAAAAAAACAAATGGGAGGGTAGTACTAGTAGGTCTATTTTTCTAGACCTATTTTTCTAGATCGTCAACGGCGTAAGCCGCTGTCCGGCCCAAGAGGGGACAGACCGCCCCTTGGCTTTTGCGAAAGAGTATACACTTCTGTTCTGCATATAGAGAAGCATGGCCCACCAAAAGGATACGGAGCCATAATTAGATACGACCAGAATCACCATTATAATGCCTGCACCCACCACCCCCTCTCCTTGTCCTTGTTAGTGGAGTAACTTTTATGTATGACGGGGATAGAAGGGTGGTGCTGTTCCTTCCGATTCGTTTTTAAATTTTCGGCTTATTTTCGAGCACACTTTGATGATCGACTTTGTTCATCTTGTAGATCCTGACAAGAACAATAATCGTACGAAAGATCGTATTCATCGAATTTCAGTAAATACATGATCGGCACACGTGAGTATTGAAGAAAACAAAAACTAGATCCAAAAACACACTGAATCGTAGCCCAATTTTTATTTTTAATTTTCACGTGTGCCGATCATGTATTTACTAAAATTCAATGAACACCATTTTTGAGATGATTAATATTCTCACCGAGATTTACAAAGTGAACGGAGCCGATCGTCAAAGTGTTATCGAGAAATTGCCGAAAAATTAAAAACAGACCGGAGGGGACACCACCACTCCTCTATCCTGATATATAGTATAAAAGTTTCTCGTGTTTAAACTTTCTTTTCAAAACCGACAACTTTAAGCAAACATATTTTGGCGTAAATAAAAACAAGATAATATATACTTTAGCCAGTAACAAGATAATTGATTTTTTACCATTTTTTTAATTACAATTAATAAAAGCCAACATATATAGAATTTAGTATTCGCGATCCATAACATGCAATTGGACATTACGACATGCACCGTAATTAATTGGGTATGCAAGCTAATACGATAGATACCAAAACATCGACGTTTACAATATTTAACTTAATGATCCCTATAAAAAAAATCTTAATAAACTTTAAAAAAAAATGGTGACAAATCTCAATCAACATGATGACAACCAACACTAATGATTGGATTTTTTTAAAATACACGAATATACAAATAAGAGTGAAACCACCGATGCTGAAGGATGAAATGAACAACGCCAATCAACAAATAAGGCGCAATTAAAGTATAAGAGAGACTATTTGACCGGAAAAAATCTAATGGCGTCAACTAATAATGGTAGCGTAGAATAGTCAAGAAAATGTATGTGCCGAGATAGCATATACTATAAGTAATGTTGTGCACATAAAAATTAATGTATTTACACTGAGAACGAGTCGCGATCAAACATGACAAGAATGAACAAAAATATTTCCCCCCTCTCTTGAACTTAAAAACTATCACCAATAATAAGTGATGCTGGACATAATGGACAAATGGGATGGCAATAATTTGTCAAAATGATAAACTGGGATTGAAATGGTAAATTTTATACGTGATCGTGTATACAATACCTGCATTGTAGATCTATTCACGATTTAACTCCAAGAGGATATAAAGATCGGTATTTAACACGTCCAGATCCCCGCATTTGTTTGAGAATCTCGAATCGGATCTCCTCCGGGCCTGATCATTTGCCGGGCCAGGAAGGAATCTGACGCGTTGGATCGGCCTCTCAGGCAGGAAGGGGCAGAACCATACCCTAAATTATCAATCAACGGCTTAGATTATCCTCCATTTCTAAGGATGGTGGCTTCGGATGCTAGGGTCTCACCTACTCAATACTAGAACAATAACAAATCTGAGATTTGGCCTACACTACAGGGTTGCAAAATAGAAAATAGAAAAACTCACATCTTGGGTTCCAGCTCTATCTCCAGATCGATATTGAGTTCCTCTACACCTGGGAATCAACAGCGCGAAAACTTTCTCTCGGCATTTTCCCTATGTTTGCATCATACTGTACTTGTCTCCATTAGCATGTTTCTCTATGGCCAAACGTTTACATCTCCAAATGCAAGATATAGGCACGCATGAAAAAGGGTATTGGATAGTTCGCTAAAAAAACAATTTGGTTGCTTTGAGACAATTGATGATTTAGCATCAGCGACCGATACTCGCATAATCACATCTCATGTTTCAAAGGCAAGAAGGTACACTAAGGAAAACCATGCCCAGATCAACTAGAACTGCAACCTTGCCAGGGAAGATACAGCAACTGAAGCTGTACAGTCAACTTTCAAGACCTTCTGGATAAGATGGGCGTGTCCGTTGGCTTTCCAGATATTAATCATCAGAATAAATAAACACCACAGATTGATTGTAAGAGATAGTCTCTCAAGGTAAAACAGAATTTCAGCCAGTATAACATGCAAAAGTGCATCTCGATAGTTACCAATGCGCAAAAACTGCAATTACATGGTATTGAGTGTGACAGAAACGAAAAACATCCGAAAGGAGGCCGTAAACTACTGACAGGGAGAAAGACAACAGCTTTGCAACATAAGGAAACATTTCATAGACAAACCATGTGAACTTTCTTTCCATTAACAAGGATAAAAGAATCCATTTCGGGTGCAGCAAACCTC
>JAOTQK010000001.1:26064227-26074339 GCA_025642025.1 Rhododendron ferrugineum
ATTCCCAAGAAACATATCAACCATAGAGGATCAGTCATTACTTCAACAAAATGCTTATGGACCATGCAGTATCTCTCGTTTTCTCCTGTATGTATTCCATTCTTCGAGTGTGGGGTTATGTTCGTCTTACTAAATGAGTAGGGAAACCAGCCTAATAACATGGTGCATCACCAACTGTACCAAAAACTCGAGTTGTTACGAAATAAGCCTACCAGGAGACTTTCCAAAGTGGAGAGCAATAGAACACCCAAAAACTCAAATCTGAGACCACAGGAACAAATACAATACAAGGGCCAATAAGCCCAAGAACTTCAATACTCGAAGAAGTCTCACTTTTTAAGCTCGTCTAAACACAAGATATTCATTAATCTTCCACCGAAAAATGATTTTGAGGCACCAGCCCCCACGTATCTCTATTATTTTCAAATGGCATAAGCAGTGATCGCGTGAAGAGAACGAATGGACGAACAAATGACTACAAGCAGGCGGCCGCATTTATACAAACTAAGCAGTTCAAAACAATCATCTAAAGCCAACTAGGTCAAAGTAGTTGGCTAATTAATGCTCTTTCCCAACCGAAACCCAGAAAAATAAGCTCGTGTAGCTGTGAAAAAGTTTGTTATTATCTATAAACTTCCGAACCAGTTCCGGCTATTGAAACATATAAAATCGACAAAAAGACAAGATCAGTATCAGATGTGAAATAAGCGCATCACTCAGGACAAATGGTCATATAGCAGAATTCATGCCAACAAGCAGGTCAAACATGGAGCTTCTGCCTAGTACCAACGCAGGATTGGTTGAATGAAAACTTGTATGAAAAAGCAGAGCAACATAAGTACCATTCTCATATGTAGTCCTAACTAGTTCGATGACTTCACTTCTTCTCTAACGACTGCTGATTCTGGAGACCTGCAATCGATGCATGCTACAGTAGCTGGAGAAGGGATGTTGTCCAAAAGATTAATTCGGAACGTTCTCTGTTTCTCTTCATTTGAGGGAACATGAAGCAGAGCATCCATGATAAGGACTTCCCAATCACGCGGAAGTAAGAATGAATACCAGGTGTCACCTGTTTGTGATAGAGCACACGGTCACAAAAGATTGAAGCATGTTACTAAATCAATGCATATAGACAAGTATTGCCCCGTAAATCCATGCATGCACCCAACAAAACAATGTGTATACCAATTATAATTTTCATGCAACAGGAGTTACCAGTGGGCAAGTTCCACGCAATCTCTTGATATGCAAACTATTAGGTTTGGAGTCAACATTATTTACATTAAGCATTTAGGATTTGCATGTATAATCATGTAACAAGACTTAAAACAATGGTAGCACAAGACTACAAGAGGAAGGTACAGACCTCCAGTACGAATTGCCTTAAATTGAACGGTTCCAGTGCCTTGTGGTCCAGAAACAGGAAATGTGCAAGATACAGAATGTCTCCTATGAGCAACTGCAAGTGATGCATTGTACCAAGGACCTCTTACAATCGGCTCCCCAATGGCATCTATAATTGCCTGGTTTTTACTGGCTCTCTCCATGGCCTTGCTGAGCAACATACAGCAACGGTGAGGGAAAAAATAAGACAATTACATTCATACAACATAATTAACACAGATCTCACATGTCTCGTGACTGAAGCTAGGGATGGGGCAAAAGATGAGTGAACTTTTCTTCATCTCCGTAACTTTCATATTCTAAAGAATAGAGTTCAGACATTATGTCTACAAATATGCAACTCATGCAATAATACTAAATTTACAATTGTTACTCTCCAGCATATCAATTTCACCCTATTAAGCACAAGGTAAAGTTAAACAAGAGTCATGAAGAGAAGATGGCAAAGAAAACTAAAATCAGAGCTTTTGCTGGATCTTGGCACGCAAGTGGAGAGAACTACTTCCAACCCTTTTGCAATCCAAGCAAGCCATTGTACATCAACACCTTAGCTAAAGGGTAGTCTAATGTTCATAAGAAGCACGGAAAACTTAGAAGTCCAGATGTAACTTCAGAATTGAGCGAAGTGAAATAAAAATATACCTATGAAACGGAAATGAAAGGCCACTTATGAAAAGTAGCATGGTCATAACTCATAAGGATTGTCAGAGCAACCCAAAATAACCAGGACAAAGTTACATGGCCTTGTAAACATAGTTTGGATGAGCCGGTAAGGAAAAAAAAAAATAGTTTGGACGAATAACCAAAGAGGTCCTCTATGTTTGAGCCTGCCTGTTAATTGTACATTTGAAAAAGTTGTGGGCCTCACATTCTTCTTGGCATGGACTCCTGATGATCTTTTTCTAGAGGGTGAAGAAACCGTTTTACCCAACCAATACGTGAAGAACCCATGGCAGTTAAAGATTTCTCCTCAGTGATCATGTAGGACTAAGTGGAGGGCTAGACCAAAATTGACTCTAGAGACGGTAGTTCAAAAGAATCAAGGTTTTTTGCATAGGACAAAATATGACGCCCTTGACAACACTCAATGGAGAAAACAGATTCATGTAGCCAACCCCAATTGACTGGGACTTAAGTCTCAGTTTGGTTAGTATGGTGAGCATGCAAGACAGTCTTTTAAGGAAGTCAACTAAGATGTTATATAACCAATATGACTCTCCTAGATGGTATTGCAAATCAACTTGAGTGCAGAACGTTCTGTCAACTTGTGATGACTTTAAAAGTAAATATCACGCTCCTTCAAGCCCAACACTAAGGAAAATTCTGAGAACCAAACTCGTCCATACACGAAACAGATGTAAATCGCACAAGAGTCAGCAGTTCAATCATCTACAAGACATTGTTATGCATCCATAAAACATGCCATTCACAAGTTCTGAATAAAGAAACACCCACCATACAATAATTGAGCAGTTGAATCCATTATACCACATTCTTATGTATCTATCAAATGCGCCATTTTCAAGATGGATTGGAAATCAATTAAAGTACAAATTGTTTTGTCTACTCTTGACGAATTCAAAAATTAAAGTACTACGCTGCTTCAATCCCGACTCTAAGCAAATTTTTTGAGAGAGGACAGGAAATAGCCCTTCGCCCTTTAGCAACTAACAACTCAGAATCTCTTGGTTCAGATGGGAATGCGTCAGTTTCAAACACGTCCATTAGCTAGAAGGCGTTTCTATGTATCTATAAAACAGTTCATTCCCAATCCCAAGTTGTGTAAAAAACAAATTCAATCATAAGATAGTTCAATCAATTAGAAGACATAGTTAGGTATCTATCAAATGACGCGCTCTCAAGTTCTGATTTCAATAAATGTGGTCATGCGTTAATCCAGAAGTTCATTCCCTAGTTCTGTACAAACAAATTCGATCTTATGATAGTTCAGCAGTTCAATCAATCAGATCTTACTGTGGGGTATCTATCGAATGACACATTGTCAAGTTCTGATTTCTATCAATTCAGTCGTCAGATAATTCAGCAGTTGAATCCATTGCAAGACATTCTTACGTATCTATCAAACACCTCATTCTCAAGCTACGACTAAACCAAACTCAATATGCTCAACAACAATCACGCGCAGACGCACCTGCTACACCCATGATAAATGTAAAGGTCGTTGAGTGCACTCAAAGCAACGCCACCGGTGAGGCAAATCAAGGCGCCGGAAACCACTCTGCGGCCCCATGGACTGCTCCTGGGTTCCTCCGCCGACTTTGCCAAACTGCTTACACAAAGCGGAATTCTGTCACAATACATTCTCGCTATGCTATTTCTTACTAAAAAACTATTGTTCTTGCGAAATTGAGATCATTAGGGCTCTCAATCAGTCCTTGCATTGATTTAAGTCACGATTGATCCTTTGATTATGTACACAAACACACACATAGGGAGAGATTATTACCTTGACAGCTGCGATGTTGGAGTTCTGTTCAGGAAGGAGATTAGCCTCTTCCCTAGCATCTTTCCGTTTCTCTCTCTCTCTCTCTCCCTTGCTTTCTGTGTGTAAAGTGGAACCCTAACGGCCCAGGTGGTTAGGCCGCCTTTCAATTTTCAATTGAGGAACAGTGAACTAGTAAAGACGGTTAAGGGTAAATTACACTATCTCGAAACTTGTTATTGTCAAATCCTCTTTTTAGTACTAAAACTTTAAGTATTTCTTAATTTAGATATTAAAGGAGTGGGTCTTATCAATTTGGTCCATTTGACACTACGGCTTGCCCAAATCGAGGACCCTATAGTGAGCAACCTTATAACGCCCTCCTGCAGTGCTTCGTTCGTGCCGTTCATCTTAACAATCAATGATTCACATGTGTTTGTTACATAATTATTGCCGGTAAAAGTTAACAACAAATCTAGATCATCGAATGGGAAGGGAAAACAGACGATCCGGACGATCACTACACCCCCTGTAGTGACTTGCTCACTGCAAGGTCCCCGGGTAGCACACTAGCACTAGAGACTTCGTTTGCAGGCTGCAACATATTTTTTCAGCTTTATAATTTCCCAATCTCCTTTTTTGACATTTTAGATGATTGTTAACAACGTACAATTTTTATTTTTTAGTAATTCAGTTAATTGTATTGCGAACATATGGAGTGTTTTCCTTATTTTATTTTACGAGGATAATATTCCAAATAGAACAGTACGTAATGAGTCGGAAAAAAAAACATTGAAAGGTGCACAAGTATTGCTATATAGTATGCGACTATAACATTCTTCAACAAACAAAACGTAAGGACAACGTCAGTATTGCTGTCATATAAACGGATTGGGAAATCCTGTAGTGTAAGGCCCTACAAGGCACCCTTTAGGGCGCACACAAGTCATCGATCTTGACAATGAATTGTTGAGATATGATTTTTAATTATGATCGGTAAGAATCATTTATTACTGGTCATAATTGATTTTTATTGTGGACCGTTAATTGATGAAATTGACGGCTGTGTGCCACCCGACATGTGCACTACACGGAGGTACACTACAACACCCCGGATCCCATATAAACCTTTCAAACTTAATACTACCTCATTTTGGGCCGCCCTACAACCCCGTAGTGCGGGTGCGGGTGGAGTGTGCACTACAAAGACCCTTTTTGAATCCTAGGAAACAGGGTTATTTCGTCATGCGCCATACGGCAAAACCTTAGAAGAAAATGTTGCAAACGAAAAAATGAAGTAAAAGAAGAACTTGGACTTCCAAAAACAAGAAGTACCATACAAAACAATCAAATGTACATATAATGTACTCCAATGTACGACAACTTCATCATCACAACAAAATTCAAAGATGTATTATTTACTCCTCTCCCGCCATTAAACCTCATCTTCAATCTACAGAGAATCTGTTCTCAATTCGCTAGCAATCCGGGAAGAAACCCCCCTTGCATTTCGACTTCTCCCGCATAAATTCCGAATATACCCGACTATATATATAAATCTTTGCCGTTCCTAATAAATAAAAACAATTCTAGAGGAACAACAGAAATGCACAAGTACCACTAATCTTCGACTTCTCCCGCTTCCGACTCACCCGGCTTCGCAAGAGACTTCACTGTCCTAATTCCGAAACCATGCCTGTTTTCAAACCAATAAGAGCAGGACTACTAACACAGGGTAGCAGCAAGACTGACTAACTTTTGTGATGTTCTGCCCCGTTTGAATCGCAATCATCACAGTATATAGAGAACATCAATCAAACAAATAACCTAGGATCTTTCATCACCTTCCCAGTTGTTCTTTTCCTTCGGCCCAGTAGGACCGTTCTCCCCATACAGCTCTACCGGTAACTTGTCAAAAATATTCTCCACTGAATTTCGAAGCGCCAATGGTAAACGACTGATGATCTTACCCATCTCAGCTCTCGAATCGTACACAACAGTCGGACCCCATTTTCTCATAAACTGCAACCAACATGGCTCTCTAACAATCCCTTCTCCTAGATACTCTGCTGCCATGATCTCGTAACAGGTGCTCGAATCAACATAGTAATTACTACGAGCAGCATCGTTCCTCACTCCAATCCCAAGCTTTGCGGACCCCTGGATGTAGCTACCCGGATGAGGAAAACTGGCATGACCGTTTTTGGATGAGTAAATTATAGCTTTATTCCCCTCAATGAACTCTAAATCAGAAGCATCCACCCATTTCCCTCCGCTGTGTTGTGAAAAATATACACTCCAAAGCTCCCCAGTGAAGTTGCTTATTCGGAGTGTGAAATGCTCCCAATCACACACATGTTGTCCAATCTTGCTAAGGGGTCGGTTCATTACTCCAACCTTCAGGGTAGCAGGCCCATTAAAGGGACAAAATACCCACATTACAATATCGGTGAAAGTCCCGCCTAAAGCCGGCTTCAAATGGACATAGAGGACTGCACTTTCTAAATCTCCCTTCTTGACGCTCTCTCTTCTGTCATCACTAGGTATATCTATCCAGTAAGCCCCGTCATTCGACCCGCCACCTGGCAAATTCGAGCCTCCAGCATCAATTGCCTCGCCAACTGACTCCCCACTTCTGCATAACAAGGCACCATTTTTGAAGAACCATGAAACAGAAGATGGCAAATAAACCTCATCGGGATGGAAGAAAATCGTGGGACCGTAGTGCCTTATGAGCGCATGACTCTGATCCATATTCGGCATTGCTTGTAGAGTGGGACTTAAGTTCTTCAAACATGAAGGTACCTCTTCTTCAGAACTCCAATAGCTAGTGCAGAAAAAAGTCCCCACAGATACACCTTTCCCATTCAGTCCCCTATCAGAGGGCCTGGTGGTCCAGACTCGAAAGGCTAATTCTGGAAAGCTATTATTGGCATCCAGCATTAGTCTATAGTTCTCGCATTTATCTGTTAGATCAGCTCGAACACATCTAAATTCGTCTAATTCAGGCTTGTCTGGTTTGTTAGTGACCACAAATCCCAAGGCTTTGTATCCTTCGGGTGACTTAGGTAACCAGAAGAAACCACATCCAACAAAATTTTCCTCATTCCCATCGTTTGAACTCCAGGCTAATGTATAATCAAGGGGCTTGAGAAGAGCCGGTGGCTTGTCTTGGTTCCAAATGCATGAATATTCGGCTTCAGGCGAAGTCACTTCACGTGCCACAAGTACACACCCTCTTAAAGACTGGTCATTAGATTGACAGTAGTCACCAAGTCTAAAAAACCCATTAGGTATTCCTACAGGTTTATAAAAAGTAACACCTTTTCTCTTGTCCTGAGGAAAATTGTACTCCCAAATAAACTCAAACTCGGTGATTTCGATGACTTCTATTTCTCCCAAACTAATTCTTCCAGTGGCAAAACCTTTACCTGAGAGTTCAAAGGAAAAAAACTCATCAGTGAGAAGCATCAGATAGACAAGTAAAATGCCAGAAGACCAACAAAATTGATCAGTCAAAAGCCAAAATTTTCTATCTACCTACACATTCTTAAATAAATCTCCAAGATGAACCTGGTAGCAACCAAGCATTATCACATCATCCTGTAGATATTCTTTTCATATGACCCCCCGGAACATAAAATGTCCCATTCCCCTCTTCCATATTTGCAAAGCAGATAACTACGAGCCTAAAACTTACCAACTACTCTTTAACCAACAATTAAAGTGACTACACAGTTACGGATCCAATAAAGAATCAACAGTACTGAAAATTCAATCCAACAAACAAGAGATCCAGGGCTATTCCTCAAGGAATTAAACAGGACAAAGTTACAATGGAAAAGGATAGACGACGAGCTTTGGAAACACCAAGACCAGATGATTCCCTAGTGGTACGAAATTCCCATTTGTTGTTCTGAAGTTTCTATATGGACAAAATTCACTAACCAAAATTTCAGATGATTCCCATTGTTACGAAGGTTAGAAACTTTTGGATTGTGCAAAACTAGCAATAGTACAAACTGAAAGTAAGACAATCGTATCGTTAAGCTTTCCCCACGAAAGCCTTTCATCATGTCTCGCGCAACTTGCCCCCTTTTCAAGTTAATGGTTGCCTCATCCATAGTTCCACATGAAACTCTGGTAGTAGTAGAACAATTTAAAGTCGCTGACATACAAGCACAACAATAGCTAATTGTATTGATCAGAAAAAAGGCAACCGGTAGATATCCTTTTCTCACACCAGTTTCTCGTATATAACTTGGAAGGACAACAAACCAAAAATAAAATAAAATGCACAGGTGTAAATAGTCAATCAAATTCAACACGACAAGAAAGGAAAAAACCAAGCTTCGTCTCAACAAAAAGAAAGAAAGAGAGTTAAGCGCTGAAAACCGTTAAAACTTGGTAATTTGACCGAGAGATGGGTGCTAATTGCCAATCGAGCCAAACGAGCCGAGCATGGTTGATCAAAAGCTTGGTTTGAAAATTTAATGAATTTCAAAAATATATTCGAGCTTCCGAGATGAGCCGATCTCAAACGAGCTTTAATCAAGCTAAACATCAGCGAATCTCTAGCAAATTGAATAATTTATGCATTACAAGCCGAACGAGCCAAGGTATTATTATGTTGTCAAAGTTTCAGCAAAAAAGATCGTCATACCTTGAGGCCATGTGGGAATTGGAGCCGGCAGAGAGAATGCGTGGTTCTCTGTAGGTAACAGATTCTGTACCCTGCTCCGATGGAAACACTGGCACCCAAACATCTCTCTCTCTCTCTCGCTCTCTCTCTCTCTCTCTCTTTCTCTCTCTCTCTCAGAAACGAACCTGTCATTCTCTCTCAATGTCAAATTCCATGATGATTTGATGAAACAGTTGATCATGTTTGTCTCCTGTGATAATTACACCGACATACCCCTATTTAGTTGAAATCACACTATAGATCCTCTTTTCTTTAAAATATAATCGCTGAACCCCATTTCAAGAACGCCGTTTAATGCAACGGTGTGCTTATTACCATTATAGCCTCCTTTTAATTACAGTACTTTATTAACTGTAATCTCGAGTAATCGGGCTTGGAGTCTGGATTATTCACGCTAATGATTAATTTATACAACAAAGTTTTTTGGTTTTGTCCTTATTTAATTTATTTTTTTGCGTTTATTAGTTTTACTCCATATTTTTGGAAAATACGGGTGAGTAAGGTGGAAAGAAATCGAAAAAATAAAAAACTATGACTTTTACACAAGTATTTTGAGAAATATCCAAGAAAAAGTCCAAAAACTGACTTTTTAGGCTTTTCTTTGGATATTTCATAAAATACTTGTGTAAAAGTCATAATTTTTTTACTTTTCCGATTCCTCTCATCCTTACTCACCCATATCACATAAAAGTTTGGCATAAAACTAACAAATGTTAAAAACAAAAATTGAACAAGTTTGAACCAAAAAATTATTTTGCATAAGTTAATCACTAGTATAAACACTACGTACAACGTGAGTTGAGGCTGCATTGAGTAGTGAGTTGGTGACACAGTGGTTATGTTACGTTTATCGTAGGGGGTTTGTACATAATGGAACTGCAATTTCACGTTGCGATCTCTTTCACGTTAGGGCTGGATTAAAAGGAGAGGGTATATTGGTAAAAGTACATATGACATCCTCTTTTCTTTTCTCACATATATTTTGTCCATCCAAATGAAATGGTGAGAAACCACACTCTTTTCTTTTCTTTTCTTTTCTCACTAATAAGGGAGACCACACCCCTTTCTTTTCTTTTCTCACCTATATTGCCAAAGGGGCTTAATGATGAGAAAATAAAAGAAAGAAGCATGTTTTTTCAACAACTCATTTGGATAGACCTTCTACTTTTTCTTCTCACCAAATTTTTTGGTGAAAAACAAAAATGGCTCTATCCCCTCTCACCTATTTAACCATCCAAACAAGGAAGAGAAAACTTTTCCTCTAATGAAGTGGTTGGTTGGACGGTGTGGGGAAGGAATGGGGCAAGGGTCATGTGACATGTTAACCATTCGCCTAACCACGTGGCTCAAAAGGTTAATTTGATATAGATCAAGGTTGTGCTTTGATACCAACTGTGACGATCTGATCCAACTGACTTACTAATCATTCGCTTAACCACGTGGCTCAAAAAATTAATCTCAAATTATACAGTAACTGATCAGAATCACGTATATACCATATTTACTTCATAGACTTTCCCGATGTGGGACAAGTGCCCAAGAGGGGTTCTCGCATGCAAG
>JAOTQK010000001.1:26132481-26144462 GCA_025642025.1 Rhododendron ferrugineum
TTCCAATTAGGTGATGAACCCGGCCGGGTGGGCCGGCCTTTGCCTCACCGTCGTAATCTTTTTCTTTTGATCAATTATCTGATAGAATTCTCAGGATCATTTTCTCAACCTTTCACTCTACTCTTGGGTCCTAGCACTTTCAATCTTCGTTCTCTCTAATATGGTGACGCTTGATATGTTTTACTCCATAATTTATGAACATTTTTGCGCTCTCGTTTTTTTTTTGTCGACGTTCACGACCAACGTGGCTTATGTCACAAACTCCGACAACAGAATGCGGGTCCAAAATTATGGGTGCACCCATCTCATAGTATTCAGATTATTCTGTGCTCTAGGTGCTATGGTTAGTGTTGGGTTTCTCCGTTACTACTCACATCACAACCGTTCCTATTCTAAGATGAGTGTAAATTCCATCCACCTTAGGTGGAAAATTTGGGTTTTTTACCACCATCAATTGTGGGTCTCATCATGAGTATCTTATAGTAAAAAAATACATACACTTTCAATACTAAAAAAAAGTATGGATAACAAAAAAGAAGTGTGAATATCAATTTTCAAAAAATTAATAAAAAAAAATAATAATCCAGCTTTCTTTGTACTGGAGTATAAAATTTCGACCACTATAAAGACTAAAAAATTATGCACAAAAGATCTTCCAAGCACCGAATAATTTTTCATTTAACTGTGGGCGCACGATAGCAAGCCCCCCACCAGCTGTCACAGCATCTCAGATTTTCGTAACCTTTAAGATTCATTTGCGTCCCTTCGATTCGGAAAATTTTTCAGTGCCGAGCGGGGATTATGTGGTGTCTGCTCGCACATCCGAGCCATTTATTACGTGTTTGAACTACTCAGATTTGGAGAGAGAAAATGTTGGGTGAGAGAAGAGCGAGAATTTCAATCCGAACCGTTCAAAAATGTATCGGACGGCTCAAATACACCGAACGAATACCACTTAGGATATATCCGCTTGCGACCGAAAAATCACTCGATCCGTGCCGGCCCCCACGTCACCATTCCTGCCTCACACCGTAACATCTCTCTCTCTCTCTCTCCTCATACGACAACACGACAACACCACTCCAAAAAAACCTTCCTCCGCCTTTTCCTTTCCTTCCCCCCCTTGTTCTCGCTACCAAGCTGTCTGTGCCCTACAGCTCTCTCACACTCACCACCATTTCAAATCGCTTCCCATGTTTTCGTAAGTTCCTCTCTTCGATTCCCTCTCTCTCTCTCTCCCTCTACATCTGCATGCTCTCTACAACTCTTACCTTTCCATTTTCTTTTGCTTTTTTTTTCCTTCTATGATCTGTTCGAACGAACATGTTTGAAACAGTTTTTGGAAGTCCCGAGCTTCTGCTTCAACACTTCTAAACGGTAGAAGATTCGCCATCAGTCGCTGTCATTGTGGCCATATTTATCTTTTTAGGGTTTTTAGGGTATCTGAAGTTCTGGACCACATTTGGGGGAAAAAACACTAGTCACTCACACTTTGCTATTTGTCAGCACACCGTCTGTTTGGTTACTCTTTTACAAAGTTCATATGGAACACAATCAAGTATTGTTGCATGTGATGGCGAGTTAGCAAGAGTGCAGAAGAAGTAGTACTATAAATGATTTTGCTCCTCCTCTATGAATTAGGGTTTCGGGTTTCGAATAATTTCCTAGTATATTGCGTGTTCTTTAGAATCTGAACCACATTGGGAAAACACCACTCACTTACACTTTGCTATTTGTTAGCACGGACCAGTCCAGTTTCCTTCCCTCCAATCTGGTACAGTTTTCCGCCATTTGTGGGCCCGTTACAATGATCTAAACCGTTCACTTTTTGGAGCTCGCTGATAACATTGACCACGTCAAAAATCACGTCGATCCGATACTATTTTATATGATTTCGAAATGCATTAAGTTTGTAAAAAAACAAGTGTGCAATACTGGATTGTTACCCATGTAACACAATTATATGAAGCTTAATTTCGAAACCATATAAAATGGTATCTGATTGACGTGAAGGTATATCATATATGGTTGCTCACAATAGGGGAAAAAAAACATTGTTGCATGAGCTGGAAACGGAGCACGAGTGCTTAATTGTGAGCATATTTGCTTCTTGGGTCGGACAATTAGTACTTTAAGTGATTTTACCCCTTTGCTTCTGTTAGAAACTTAGAATATTAGATGGGCTAGGGTTTTGGTTTTTGAAGCCTTGAAGGTATATTGTTGTGAATCTTGTGATGCTATTCTTTCGCATCAGAACCACATTTGTGGAAACGTTAGTCACTCACCCTTTGCCACTTATTAGTAGTTTAGGACACCTTATGTTTGGTTGCTCAGAAGTTTAAGAACACAAGTTAGTATTGTTGCATGTGCTGGCTAGTAAGCAAGTGTGGTTGATCGTGAGCATATTTGTTTCTTGGTTAGGAAAAGTAGTTCTTTTAAAGTTTCTGCCCCTCTGCTTCTATGAGTTGCTTGCACCTTGTAATTTCTTTGTTGTTTACCTAGGGGTCAATGTAGAAAACATTTTCTTACTCACCTTGAGAAAATATATCATTACCTCCTCTACTTAGACAAATTTTGTTTTTTTGCCAAACTGGCAGTATCCATCTCTGATTGGTTCTTTCGCAGCAGTGGAGCTCACTTGAATTAGTGTACACAGTAAAACCACTGAAAGATTTGGAGTGATGCACAATTTTCTGTTTGTGGTAGTGTATTGTTATGTGAAATTTCAATATGAGGGGTAGTAGTTGCGTTAGTTTTGTACTTGGTACTTATCAACAAAAAAAAAAGTTTTGTACTTGGAAAACAAATGATGCAACTAGGTCTGCAGATAATACGTTCAATTACCACATGGTGTACCACCTTCATGTTTATGTTTGTGAAAGATTAGGATGAATGCTTGTAATTCAAGGCCACTGGACTGCAATGGATAAACTCAAAGATGTAATCATAAATCTTTTCTATTCTTTTCCAGGGTGTGACCTATGCATGTTGAGGTTTTTGCACCAAATCCCTAGTTGCTAGCATTAGCATTAGTTACCCTTTGTATTATTCAGGTTCCAACATGTACATTCCTTCCCCCTAAGCCCTTCCCTCCCTCCTACTATCATCCCCATTCATATACACAGCATTATAGGCATGTATTACCTTGATAAGTTTACTGTTGCAAATTATAATGGGCTCAACTACTGTTGGATACTTGTTGGTGTTTTTTGTTGCGTCACTTGATACACTTGAAGGTTTTTGTGAAGTAAAATATTTCCTTTTTCAGTATCAATGCACTATTCGTAGTTTTGTATAGTACTTTAATATACATGGTGGATTGCAAGCAGAATGGTAGCAGGTAGCCCATTGGGAGGCACCATGTACTCCCATATATTTGAGTAGGGTTAAAACCTCCTGAACTACAACAAACGCTACTGACTTTCGCAGAGAAAAAAAAGTACATTGGTGGATCCATTATTTCCTGATAGTTTAGGCTTTTGAGACAATTGGAGATCTAACATGGTATCAGAGTTCACATTTTAGGAGGTCTGGGTCCTATTCTTTCTTTTCCCATTTGTTCCACTTTTAGTTATGCATGTTTGATACTTCTCCAAAAGTGAGAAGAAAAGAAAAATCCATGTTTGCATCGCCACATGCATGACAAGATTGCTTGATATACATTATTGGACTCATTTTACTAAGAACTTAAGCTTAACAACTATTGATTTAACATTTGTCTCCTTACGGTATGGTAGGTGCATTGGATGATTCTCAACCCATTTTGAAAGGATTTACTTGGAGATAAGCGATGCCGACAAATCCAAAAGTTACAGCAGCCTTTCGTGCTATGAAGAGTCTGGGCATCGCTGAAGACAAAGTGAAACCAGTCTTGAAAAATCTTTTAAAATTGTATGAGAAAAACTGGGAACTAATTGAAGAAGAGAATTATAGGGCCCTTGCAGATGCTATATTTGACCAAGAGGAATCACTGGTGCATATCTCTTTCTCTCTCTCTCTCTCTCTCTCTCTCTCATACATTCTTTATTTTACTGATTGAGTGATGGTTATTGTTCTTGTTAGTCAAGCTGTCAGTCTTCTGTCTTTCTGATTTTACTGCCATTCATTTGTTTCCCCCTTTTTTTTTATTGTACTTTTTCCCTTCTTCTTTCAGTCGACAGAGCAAAACAAGAGACATGAAAATGCTGATGTATGTAGCCCATCCCTCGTATTTTTGCTTATTCAGCTCCCTGTTATCTCACTTCACAGTTCACATACATTCACTCATTGATTTTGCTTATTGACTCTTCTATTTTTCTTGATTGTATAACTTTTTCAACTCGAGATTAGCAAGTGGGAATGGCAGAGCGAAAGAAGAGAAATGATAACACTGATGTATGTGGCCTATTTCCCTTCTTCTTCTTTTTCCACACGATTCAGGACCCTGTTGTCTCCCTTTACATACATTCACTCATTGTTTTTGCTAATTGACTCTTCCCTTGAGATTAGCGAGTGCAAATGGATGATGAAGAGCAGGTGAATGAGGAGCCTGAACGTCCCTTGAAAAGGTTGCGCTTGAGGTACCATGAAGCTGAGGACATGACAGATTCATCTCAGCCATATAAAGAGCACACAGGTGCTGGAACCCATCCCTCTTCGCCCCAGCCACTTACTAGAAACAAAGGAAAGCAACCTGTCTCGCCTAAGCCTTCATCAGATTTAGCTTCTCCTCCCATACATCTCAGGGGAAAAGGGAAGGAACCTCTATATTTGCAAACTGCTTCAGGGGAGAAGAAAACGAATTCTGGGAGGTCGCCTAAGGGCGTCGTTCCTTTGCCCAAACAGGTGCAGAATTCTCTGGCTTTGATCAAGCCTAAAGATGAGCCCTTTACAGAAGACATGCCGCAATTTGAGGTTCCTCTTGCGGTGGTTCATCCAGGTACATCTTAGTTCCTGTAGTTGAACTTTTATTTGTATTCCAAGGTGGCTATCTTGTCACGACAACATGTGTATGACTGCTGACTGTCATACTTATTACAAATCTCTGCTGGAGGACTCCTTAAAAATTTGGAGTGTTGTTTTATTACTTGTAATGAGGTTACATGATGGATTTTAAATCTGCCACCTTTGAAGCTGATTGGGTCTGTGGACCTCTCTTTGGATTTGTCAATTGAAATTGTGGGCGATCATTGGTTTATGTGATCTATCAAGCTTATCTGTGGAATCCTTCCGAAATATTTACATCTATGGTTTATCTAAAATAGTGTTGGATGTAGTCTAACTTGGAGTCATCAAGTCATGCATTAGAACACATGTTAATATTTTCATGGTTCAGCCCAACAGAACTTTGTCCTAGCAGATGTTGATACTTGATATGTACATCTCATACATTCACATGTAGATTCATATATTAGACTTTACTGCCTGGTGGGATAGTATAGATGTATTTATTGATTTTGTTGTTGGACAGGGCCAGATTTATCATTGTCTTTCGGGTATTTGATAAGCCAATTATAGTGGTCTGTAAATTTCCAATTTTCTTTTGTGATTGACATAGTAAAGGACTCCTAAATTTAGATTCCAGCAACACTATTTCCTGTAATTACGACTTCCTGATGGTTCAGCTCTGTTCCTTCAAATTTTGTAGCACCATTGAGCATCGAAAACCCTTCAAGTAGAAATGGTTTGATCAGAAAACCCGGTGGTCCTGAACCCCTTGTGTCCCGATCAAGAAATCGAGAAGATAGAAGCGATGGTCTTCCATCTCCATCAACTCAAAGGAGAAACAATCATGAGCTTGCAAACGTTGAGGAGGAGTCTTCTTCTCACTTAGACATTGCTTCGTCACCCGCTGGAGAGGTGAAGATTTCGTTGACTTGTAATCCTGCTCATGGAAGACCCGGTTTCCATATCCCTAGCCTTGAAGCAGTTGTCAAAATGGTGGAGGATAGATGTCTTAGGTCGTACAAAGTTGTGGACCCAAGTTTTTGTGTGATGAAAATAATGAAAGATATGTGTGACTGTTTCTTGGAACTAGGAACTGACTCGGTCAATGAATCACATGAAAGGATAGATGTTACAGCTGATGTTGACTTACTGAAGCAATTTAATCCACAAGATTCTTTGGTCTGTGGAGGTAAATCATTTGATGCTATTGCATCAACCAATGCACAGGGTGTTGCCGAAGCAGAACCTCTAAGTCCTAGACTTTTACTTTCTTCCAATGGGACATATGATTGTGCGCAAACTGAAAATACAGTTGAGAGCAACTATGAAGTCAATAACAAAGAGGAACATAATGGACTTGACCATGCAAATGCTCGGAGTCTGGTAGTTGTCCATCAGTGTGAACCTATACTTGATGAATTAAGGCTTCTTCACAATGTTAATGACATTGCCAGAGGAGAAGAACGAGTTACAGTATCATTGGTAAACAAAGCTGAGAATGAGTCATTGCCAGCCTTTCTTTATATACCACGAAATGTGGTTTTTCAGACTGCTTGCGTCAATTACTCTTTGGCTCGGATTGGGGAGAGTTGTTGCCCAACGTGTTTTGGCGATTGTTTACTGTGGTCAACTCCTTGTGCTTGTGCTCATGGTACTGCTGGTAGTTTTGCCTACACGTTGGAAGGCCTTGTTAAGGAAGACCTTTTAGAAGAGTGTATATCGATGCATCGCGATGCTGAGAAGAATAGCATGTTTTATTGCAAGGAATGCCCACTAGAAAGAATTAAAAATGATGACATTCCTGAAGCATGCAAGGGTCACTTGTCTCGGAAGTTCATCAAAGAATGTTGGTGGAAGTGCGGCTGCAACAAACAGTGTGGCAACCGGGTTGTGCAACGCGGCCTGAATTGCAGTGTGCAGGTGAGAAGTCTTTCCAAGAGGTCTCTTTTCTATTGTTCGTTGAGATTTATTATGTATTGTGGACTCCGTTAAATGTTCTGTTGCAAACTTTCGGAGAGTGTCCTTAAAAATTTAGGCTCAGAAATGTTAACAGAACCATAAACTTACTAAAGATCTTCAAGTTAGGTTACATACTGTTTCTGTGATTTGCTTCACCCAATTTCACTTGTCCTTTCTCCGTGTTTCAGGTTTTTATGACCCCAGAAGGAAAAGGATGGGGTCTTCGCACTCTGCAGGACCTCCCAAAAGGTGCGTTTGTGTGTGAATATGTTGGGGAAATTTTGACCAATGCCGAGCTCTCTGACAGAATTTCGAAAAGCCCCAACAGTGAGGGGCTTGCATATCTTGTGCTACTTGATGCTAATTGGGGTTCAGGAGGAGTTTTAAAAGATGAAGAGGCTCTTTGTTTGGATGCAACAAACTATGGTAATGTTGCAAGGTTTATTAATCACAGGTAAGGTAAACAAAAAATGTTTATACGTTTGTAAGATTTTAATGTGTTATACATTGTACATGTTGTGACATAACTTGTTAGCAGTTAGAAATGTACTTTAGCATAAATGGGATCAAGGGGAAAAAGGTTATCTGTCTTCCATCCATTGAGAAGCTGGAAGGTTATCATTTTAAGCATTATGTGAACCACTGAACTTTTTCTTCCCAAAAATTGGAAAACTTAAAAGGATCAAAGTGTACCATATGGGGATGAGTGTGACATATATATCCTGTACCCATAGCCATACCCTTGGCATGTTTGGTAGGCACGGGTTCTCTGGGAAAAGTTGAAGAGTTTGTGTAAACCTGATTATTATTGTGGTCTTTAACATCCATGTTCATTGTTTCATGGTTATTCTTTACCAATGTGTATAGTAGATAATTGACTTGACCGTAGAAGAAAGGGATTGTGTATCTTTGTACATTAGAAAATGGAATAGAATATAACAAGTGAAAAAATAGAAAACCAAGTAAAGGTACGGAGAGGAACAAATACACGTCTAGTTCTTCGTTGCCTGGCTTTCTATTTGTGAATTGTGAATTTCATCACTTGCAAGTCGTAACTGCTTATCGTTCTTGGTTTTAGTTGAACCATCTCTCTCTCTCGATTTCATGTAGATTACTTCCTATCATTTCTGTACTTTACATCTCTGCCATTTCTTTTAATCCTCTTCATTTTGCTCTATTTCTGAAGATAGATACTGATTTGGCCTGAATAATAAATGATTCTTATTCTGCTAGATGTTTTGATCCAAACTTGGTAGAGATACCTGTGGAGGTGGAGACCCCTGACCATCGCTATTATCGCGTATGATATCCCTGATACTGACGATTATTTTTCTACCTTTCTTCTCATCGTTTGCGGTCCCAACCTAATGTTTATTTTTATGTCTTCCCCTTTCTTGAAGCTTGCCTTCTTCACAACCAGAAAGGTTGAAGCTTTTGAGGAGCTCACATGGGTGAGTTGGTTTTTGTATAAATATTTTGAAGGTGTTCCAATGGCATTCTTAGATTATGTGTTGAGTGGCTCTGTTTCTATGCATATTGTTAGTGCTGCGATAATGCATATCTTTTTTGTGCATGTACAAAGAGAGACTCTTTTGATGTCTAGAAATGATGGTCCATATTTCCTGCTTTGATACTTCATATATTGCACTTGGTAAATCTACAACTGTCTGGCAATGATTTTATGCAACCTATTATGCATTTCTAACCTTTTCATTTTTGCATGTATATTCAGTCTACTTATTATTTGTAATCAGCATTCAAAGAATGAATAGTGGGTTTTTGAATTTCGTTCCTTTGTTAAGCTGGTAAATTGGATTTGTTTGCAGGATTATGGTATCGATTTTGATGATTCTGATCATCCAGTCAAGGCATTCAGGTGCCAATGCGGCAGCGAGTTCTGCCGAAACATCAAACGCTCAAGTAGTACGTTCTTTTCTATTGTGGTGCATTTTGTTTCCTTAGGTCACCAATGACAAATTGCTGTGGATGATACGATGCCTATATGGTTTGATAGATCTGCATTTTTATTCATCCACTGTTTGTATTGTTGACATTTGCAGTTGACACCAATTAATAATCAACTTGCGTACTAGAACTCTATTTCAGTTACATATATCAGTACATATATTTATATATATACATATATATTTGCTCCTTTACATGTTCCGAACTTTGAATTCTTCTATATCCTCTAGCTCTGCCGCACTTGTTCCCGCCCCTGCAACTTAGGGTCGAACCGTTTAGTGACTGATAATAGGCTACGTTGCATATTTAGAATCTTGGATGTTTGAAACCTGTTTCATAGCGTTCAATATATGAGAAGTTTGTGTAGGATTTTGTGCATTCTAACATATGAAAACAGTCCATTCCATTTTATGGTTGTAGCATGACGATAATAGCAAATTTTTTTAACTACCTTACCCCTGTGTTGGAGTATTTTTAGTCTTGTTTCAAATTTATTTTTGGGATTGTTGCCTCACCTTGATGGCCTTCTCCCTTTAATCTTCGCCCTGCCATTGTAGCTCTTGGAAATAATAGTTCAACTCTTCTCATTGTCATACTTGTCTTTATGGCTCTCTCCTTTGCACCAAGGCTGTGTTGTTTGGTTAATTTGAACTTTTCCAATTATTAGTGGCTAGAAATAATTTAATCAATAATACTTTTGTGGTGCACAGGATCTAGATCTTCCGCGAATGAAGGTTAAAGATTTGGGTTTGTGAAGGTATTCACTATTTAATGTTTTGAGCTTTTTCAATTGGTGAAAGGAAGAAACAGCTGATGATGCCGGTTTTGATACACCGACTACTCCGCAGGCTATAGCACTTATGTATTGACATGTTTTGGGGTTACTACCAATGCTTTGAGGATTGATAATAGTTTGGAATGCTTTTGTTCGGTGTTATGTAGATACATGCGATATGTTTGGCCCAATCTCTGAGGGTTAAGTTCAGCTTGTTCTATATGCAGCTTTAAACAAGATAGGAAACATCGTATAACAATGATCGTCCCCCTAGTGTTTTGTAAATGGGGAGATTTTTGTAAGCTATTGTGGAGGATGGCTATTGTGTACTTGTTTTATGTATAGCAGAAGTAACTTGCAAGAAATTTCCTTGCCACAGCTCCCTACTCTTTGAGGCTTTTTTTTTTTGGAAATTGCAAATTTTCATTCATACTAACTCTTTGATATAGATTCTGCTATCCTATAAGATAGAGGAGCTACTTGCCATTTGAGGGATTCACCTGGAAGCCAAAGTGTCCTAAATGCATGCATGCTTGCTTTGTTGAATTCATGTTATTGGAAGTTCTAGGAGATATATAATCATATCTTGAGTGTCATGTGCTCTACTTGCTCACCATGTTTTATAAAAGTTTCTCAGTTGAAAATTTCATGCACCATGTCGTACGCACAAATTCCAATGCATGATTTTTTTTGGGGGTCTATATTGCAAGTGACATCATATTTGGGAAGTATTTTTCAATATAGTATCTTTAAGGTCACTTTGTAACACAAAATTTTACAGCTACATAAAACAATTGTGAATTGTACAAGAAAAAAATGAACTGAGCAACGAGCACAACACTTTGCACTAGTATCTATCTACCGCGAATTCAGAATTGATCGGTCTTGCAAATTTTTTCCTGGTTCTCGCATACAAACGCGTAAAAATTTGTACTTTGCATTTTGGTCTTCGCCTGTCGCCGGCGCCCGCCCTCCATCTTACTAATGGAATTTCTTACGCTTCCACCAAAAAAAAAAAAACACGTAATTTTTCTTAAAAATAAGGAAATTCTCTCTCTTTTGGGCCAAGTAAGAAGCGAAATTATCTGTTCAAAAAAGGGAAAATCCCCCTCATAAATTGGGCCCACTAGCCCAATAGTTGGATAAGTCAGATTCACCCCGCCACCAATTTTCAGCCCAGTCCACAAAACCCTAGACCGGTTTTTCCAGATTGTTTCACCAAACAAAACCCTAGACCCAGTCGCTCCTCCTTCCTCGCACTGCGCGCAGAGAAACGAAAGAGAGCTGATCCAACATGTCGAAGCGAGGTACGAACGAACAATAAGATCTTACCAAATCAAACTCCAACTAGTATTGTTTTGGTCTGCTCGCTGATGTTCATCTTTTTTTTTTTTTTTTTTTTTTTGTGTTTTAGGCCGTGGAGGTTCGGCGGGGAACAAGTTCAGGATGTCGCTGGGTCTACCGGTGGCGGCGACGGTGAACTGCGCCGACAACACGGGGGCGAAGAACCTGTACATCATATCGGTGAAGGGAATCAAGGGGAGGCTCAACCGTTTGCCGTCGGCGTGCGTCGGGGACATGGTGATGGCCACGGTTAAGAAAGGGAAGCCTGATCTGAGGAAGAAGGTCATGCCAGCCGTCATCGTGCGACAGCGCAAGCCGTGGCGCCGAAAGGACGGCGTCTTCATGTACTTCGAAGGTCATTTACTTCACTATTCGTATATTACTTTTTATTAGACCCTGTTTTGGAGCTTAATTATGAGACTATAGATTATGCATTTTTCAATTTTGAGTGTTTGGGAGCTACTTCTATAAGAGCATCTCGAGCCCTGCTTCATTTGGTACGAACTTCAATGGAAAAATCCAAATATAGGGGCAAATTTGAGTAAAAGCTTCATTAATAATGGGGTAGGTAGTTGTACTAGCCTTTAAAAATTTGAGTAAAACTCAATTTGGTACGAGTTTGAGTCGAGGACTTGAGTAAGTCTAGAGGGGATTTACACAGAATTTGGTTCTGAGTCAATTAAAAGGGTAAGGGCTGGAGATGTTCTAATTGTTGCAGTTTTGGAAGTTAATTTGGAAACGTTCTATGGAATTCTTAAATTTTCTATATGTGCGGAAAACCCCCTAAAATTCCAAGTTATCAACTATTTTGTAGTCACGTAAAAATGAAGTGGCTGCTGCTATGTGTGTACGCACAATCGTCTCGTTCTATGGAATAGACTTTTTTAATTTATAAAGAAATACATGTCATTTAGGCTCCTGCTGATTGTGTTATAATTTATATCTTATCTTTTCTATTTGTTTGATTTTTCTGATGCTGCTTTACGAACATGCATTTCCACTCAGCACTCCT
>JAOTQK010000001.1:26158292-26178379 GCA_025642025.1 Rhododendron ferrugineum
CCCCATCCTCTTCTTTTGTTTTCTCCTGTTCTTACTTCTAGTTATCTGCTATATAAAGAAAATACACCTATATTTATATGGTTTGATATCAGTCATATAAACAAGCAGACATGTGACTTTGAGTTTGAACAATTTACCCCACCCTTCGTTAACTTTGTAATTGGAGCTACACAGACGAATTATTTTCGACTCTGCTGGTATCTTTTACAATGGAAACATGTGAATTTTGCATCTTGAACAAGCTGTCACATTTTGAGAATTGGCCTAAGAAATGAATCAGACCATATGTAGAATAGTCCTATTGTGGGAATATTTTCAGATAAGAGAAGCATAATGTTCTGACACGCAGAAGTCTTAATCAATGAAAACTTTAACAACACAATCTTCAACATTTACTTGCAATATACGATTTAATAAGAACACTTAGTGCACATAAAGATCAAGATCAGCAATCAAAATCATAGGATATTTTGCAGCATAAAAATATGACTTTCAACTAGACCTCACTATTTTGAATGTCATTTCCAACTATACAACCTATGCCTGCTAAACAACCCAAGTCTATGTTTAGAACTTTCCGAAGTATAAAGTAATAAAACAGCATACATACCTGGCATGCAATATTGTTCCCATGCTTCCTATTTGGGTTGCGATAACCTGAAGAAAAAACACCCCAAAGTATTAGAAGCACCCCCATCCACAATCATAGTCCTTTCCAACCAAAGGGAAGGGTGGAACCCACAAGAATATGATCATCATAGCTACAAATGATTACATCCGTTTTATTTCCCTGCCACAAGAAAAGGTAAGAATCTCAGTTTGGTTTCGTGAAAGAATACATACAAATGATAGAATTGATATAAAAAGTACAAGACTATGAAAACAAGGCTACACATGTGTAAATTGGAAAGTTGCAAGGTTAAATTCACAAAGAAAGATCCAACAGCGACATTTTGCTGCAAAACTCCAAGTGCTAGAACTAAACGGTTTTAGATTTGAAAACTTAGTTTCATCCCAACCAGACCCCACACGAATATGCATGTGTATGTCTCCATAATTCAAAATATCAAAATCCAATGGCGCTAGCCACATTCGTTAAAAGCAAAGGATTCAACTTTCTCCATTGCCTTTGCTTCCATTAAACGGGGAACCCCTTTGTGTTTGAACATTTTTATTTTATTGTTATTTTTGTGAGGAAGTAGAAGGGTTAAAAAAAGAGTGTTGCTAATGTCAAAACTGTTTTTGTTTGTGCCAAAACTGTAGTGCATAAAAGCTTTGTACCATGTGCAAGGTACAAAGCTTTTATAAACTAGAGTTTTGGCACAAACACAAACAGTTTTGCCATTATCATTTCCCAAAAAGAGAAAAAAGGGAGATAAATAATGTTTTAGTTCAAGAATGTTGAACTGGTTTTTGTATTGGTCGTTCAGCATAGTTGTCGCTTTTTCGTCCTAACATTGTCTCATTGCATCTATAAAAAAAAAGTTCAGTCCAACTGTCCAAGGCAAGTTTATCAAACATATATTTATGTACAACTACAATCTTTGATAAAACTCCTCCAGAAAACCCGATGCCCCACAATTTAATTTTGAAATGGCTCTTCCAACCATCCATTTAGCAATTGGATTTCATATCATGTGAATTGCCGTTTAACATCCTAAAAACTCTCATTTTTGACACATGTACGCCAAGCAAGGCGTGAATGCGATTGCAGGCGTTGGTTGGTTGAGTGCGGGCGTGCCAAGACTTGTAGCGCCTAACTTTGGATGAAGATTGCCGGGAATCTTGAATTCTAACTTGTAAGGCGATTGCGTGTGATCCATAGGGTATAATGATCACAAGGAGGTTCGTGATTTGCCACACGGTTGTGGACTTAGAATTTCCTAGTCGTATAGGAAAGTGAACGTAAAATGTAGACTTTATTATATCGTAATAATAAAGTTGGATACAACGAAAAAGTAAAATCCAAATTACTTAAAGAATTAAGTTGAATGGGGTTGAGTACGAGGTACTCGGATAATTCTACTTTGCTGAAAGTAGGAAAGTGTTTTGAAGCGCTGGGCTTTGATTGGTGTTGGACCCTTTTTCCTTCTTTGATTCTGCTATATATAGGCAAGCAGCAAGTTGGTTCAGGCCTGAATCCGAATTTCTGCTTGCACCACGAGTTGACAAGTGTCCCATGTTTCCAGCATGCAACATAATGGGCAGTTATTGGCAGTTGAGTTAGATCATGGGTAGAGTAAATAACTCCCCACTTCCTCCTTTCGTGTAGATGCTTGACATGTGGTCATTTGACTAAATCAATGGCCTTTTGAAATACATGGAGGGAATAACCACCTCCTAAATTCTTGGGCTACTCCTACATCCGAAATGGGCTCCTTATGCCATGGGCTGAGTTTTCGTTCTAACAAGTAATTGGGCCCAAACAATCTACAGAACCACGGCCCAACACACTTTTGATCCAACAAACATATAATCCTGGCCCAACTTAATTAAACAATTAATTAAATGGCTATTCATTGCTAGCCCGATCCACGGTGCCAAAAACGGGTATAAACACATCCACCCATTAAATTCCATTCCTACAAACTGATGAATTCCACTAGATTTCATATTCATCTCTCTCTCTCTCCATGAACTCAAACTATACCTCCAGGCCCTCCACCATCACCAGTGTGGAAAAACCAGAGCAGACATTAAAGCAAACAGGTTGTGTGCATAAGCTATAACCAATGCCAACTTAGAACTTGCACTTGGTTAGTTGGTTACACCTAATGTGAGGGAAATTTTTGGTTATCATAATCCTGTTTATATGAATATTTAGTTAAGGTCCAACATACCAACGTGATAGTATTATATATAGCCTTACATGGTAGTAACATCCAAACTATTAGCTCCACCATTTTGTAAGCTTAATTGAGATGAAAACAACAAAAGGCGCTAAATGTAAGGAGAGAAAGAAGGAAAAAAATCATTCTTAACGGCAGTAATCCAGAAATCAATATAGAAAAGGAAGGTAAAAGAGAGAGAGAGAGAGAGAGACTCACCTTGTTATCTAGCGAGAGTTTCTTGTGAGGCACTGGAAATGGAGGGCCTGAACTAGCCATAACTGTCTTCTATGAAGAGAGAGAGAGAGAGAGAGAGAGTTGCGTGCAGGCAGAAGAATTGAGAATTTGAGACTTCAGAGACCTCTCCTATTTTCGGCTTTTAAAATAAGCTCCAATTAATAACCTCTTGTAAAAAATAAAAAATAAAAAACTCCAATTAATTTTCAAAAAAATTGTACAGTGGAGTATTAGCTTTAGCAAAAAATTCTGTAGCTTTCCGCCGACTTCCAAAAAGAAAGAATGGCCTTCAACAAGGTAAAAGCCTACCACGTTTGTTTCAAGCCCTTGCTTTCTTCTTCTGAAACATTTTCTGCAATAACCTTCAAGCAACCCAAAAATGTCAGCTATAGAAAACATATACTACTATACCAAGGATGTCTAGTGAGTCCAATCTTGCCTTGTTGGCCTCAAAAAGGTAGGTTGCATGCTTTTCTTTATCACTTTTTTCATTGCCTAAACCCATATCTTAGGACATCAAAAGCCAACTGTTTTCTAGCAGTCTTCACTCAACATGACAAATAAACTCAACCTAAATATGCAAAATAGGCCAACCTCCTGTCTTGGGCTTCAACAGAATTCGTTCCATAGATTTGTGCTATATGCAAACTTGATTAGGTCAAATTAGAATCCACAATGAAATCACAATCCTCAGTATGAGTGACAAAAAGTAATTCGTAATATCATTGAAACAAAGACAAGCTCAGCCACATCAGTAGTTGGTATCTAATTTTGTGAATTCTGAGAACTTGGAACTTCAGAGCAAGCTTTTTCAGCTTGTTCATTGCTCTGAATTGCTTCATCCTAACAAGTACAACACTACAAGAGTTTTATGTGATGCCTCGCCGCCTTTTTTCAGCCATGGATCCTCTGGTTCACAGATGATGATCCGGATTAAATTGATGAGTCCAAACTCTAAGTTAGCTAGAAGTATATCATCTTCAGCAATAGAGACCTACTAACGCTTTGAATATTGGATCCCCCAATACTATGCATTCCTACAGCCCTCTCAAACAAGCCATTCGATAATAAAGTCATCTTATTTCTGAAAATTTTCCTTAGTCTCGATGATCTGACAACTATGGAAAATTTTCCATATGGAATATAAAACTCTGAATAAGTAATCAATTTATAAAATTGACAATCGATAATCGCAATACATTGACAAAACAAGCACCAGCTGCACCACAAATCCCTCGACATATAAACCCGCAGCAAAAATAAAAACTTTATTCATTCAAAGACAAATTCCCTATGGAAATCACAGGTATATACATCCAACTCAGAGAACTCAGACTTTCTCAATGCACAAACTGTAATTCTGGGGAAGAAGGAAAACACATTTTAACTACAAATCACTACAAATCCCTCAAGTCATCTAAACTTTATTCAAAGGCAAATTCCAAACGGAAATTACAGGTATATACATCCAAAGACAAATTCTGAACGGAAAACGCAGCTATTTACATCCTAAAACAAATTCTGGGCGAAAATCACAGCTGCATACATCCAACCCAGAGAAATTAGCACTAACAAACACTCGCAGAGCCGGCAAATCAGATAAAAGTTATAAAATTCAAAGGAAACCCCAGAAAAGAGCAAGAGAGACTGGGAGACGTAGGTATTATATAGGGGAAAACTCCAGAAAAAGCATGCCAATAACAAAGACATGGAAAGCTGGCAATTCAGAAAAGACAAACAAAATTCAAACCAAACCCTAGAAGACAGCAAGGACTGAGAGAGTAAGAGATATTACGCGGAAGAAAACTCCAGATATAGCGTGAAAGACGCCAAGATCTCGCATCTACCTCTCCCTCTTTCGGTCTCCAAACCTGTTCGTCTTTCGCTGCCTCTGTTCGTCTGTGCTGTGTGGGGGCAAAAAACAGAGACGTAGGCGAAAGGGAAGGGGTGCGCCGGAGGTGGTGGTCTAGTTTTTATATGGTGAGGAAGAGCCCTATAGAACAACGTGGCTGTGTTATACAAGCACTGAGGTCTAGTTTCTCAAAAAACTCACTTTGGCTTTTTGAGTTTTTTTTTTTTTTTTTTTTTGTCCCTTTTCAATTTTTTTTGTTTTGTTCATTATCTTTTAAATTTTTGTAGATTATTGATTTGTCTCGACAAGATAAATTGAAAAAATAAAAAATTACTGTATGACTTTTATCCAATTGTTTAAAAAACGTATTCAAGAAAAAACCAGAAAGTCTCGAGCGTCTATCCAAGACGTCTAAACGTGTTTCGGATGGCTAGGATTTAGAGGCCAAGGAAGAGGAGAGAGGGTAGACGGCTGAGTAGGAGAGAGAGTGATCGGATTTGGGCCTTCCAAAATACGTTTGGACGGCTCGAATGCGCTCTGGGTACCGCCGCGTGTTACCCAATTTGCACCAAAAAACTAAGAAATTAAATTTGTCACTCTCCCTTTAATTAATGTCACTCTCCTTCTTTCACAAAACAAATCATCTTACATAGACACAAAGCAAAATAACCATAACAAAAAAGGGACAAAATCACTCCCAAAAACTACTCCATCTAAAGATTCTAAACGAAGGACCCACGGTCATCACTCATTCATCAGTGAGAGTCACAGACTCACAAACCTTCTGATTTTCATTCACGCGCTCTGAAAGGCGATTGGATCGCTGCCTTTCCTCTAATACTTTTTTTTTTTTTTTAATACTCATCGATAAATTAATCATACAAGACAAAATGCATCCGTCACCGTTCACTGCTTCGGAGACGCCGGTGAATGAATCTTTGGAATCCACCTCTCCAATTAGGTACAGCTTTGGCAAGTTATTCTGTAGTTTTCCTCTGAACTCCAGCTCAAGAATCGTCAAGTCCCAGATCGAAATATGGAGCTAATTAGGTCTCAAGTCACGAGCTTTCCCTGATTAAGGTGAGACTTTCGAATACCCATTTCGCGATTGTGATCAACTTTGCATATAATTTGCATACACGTCGTCCGTAACCCTCAATCTGAATAACCCAATTTGTGTTCGCTTTGATTTGGGTTAGTTTTACTGTTTTTGGTTTACTGTTGAACTGGGTTCTTTTTTCTCACTCTATATGTGCGCGTATTAATATTCGTGAAGATTAAGGTGTTTCTGAAATTCATATTGACCGTGCTTTGATGTTTTTATGTGATTTGTTGTGGATTGGTATGGTGGAAGAGAACCATATGGCTGATTTGAACAATTCTGATAAGACTTTATTGGGTTGGTTTGTCCATTGGGGTATCCGGAGCACGAAAAGACTTTCTCTTTGGGTCTTTTTAGCCGTTCAAAAAAAAAAAAAAATTAGTAATATATGCACAAATACTTATTGATGATTTTGGAGTGCTTATGTTTAGAAATATTATTGTTGATTTACCTCTTGTCTGGGTGCAATAAGTACGGCCTTATGTTTCATTTAGGCAACCCCAAGAAGTTGACCTGGTGGTCAAAATCTGCGACTGAAGGATTGCTTCCTCCTAAAGCCTCAAGTTAGTCGCAAATTGCTTCCTCCTAAAGTCTCAAGTTTGTAACCTCTCAGGTGCTATCAACTCCTCTGGGGTCAGTCCATTCGGAGCTTTGCCCAGGCTTTAATTGGACCCCCTGCTAGAGGACGGTGGGATTGGTCCCGCAGGATTAGTGAAGGTGAGGTTCGTGTAAGCTGGTACGGACACCTGAGTTATCCCCCCCAAAAATCGTAGGAAATATTTGTTATTTGCGTATAGATGATCCGTGTTGAGTCTTGGTCCTTATGTGCAAGAGTAGGCAATGGCCCAATATAAATGTCTGGTGGGTTGTTTGTTGCTTCATCATCTCTATATCAATCAGCAAAGCAATTGTAAGGCTGTATTTGGATTTTGGATTTTTGTTGGGGGTTTGCAAAGGGAAAAGAAACTCTGATTGATAGGACTTCGTTTTGTTCTCCTACGTGATGAAGTAGAATCCCTTTCCTTTTTTCCCCTTCACAAATTCCACAAAATACAAGATCCATACACAACCTCGATGTTGAAGGAATTCGCTTGTCACAACCCAAGGAGGAAAAATGCTTTTGGTAGGGAGATTTTTTTTCCCCTTTACAAAATCCAAGTGTAACTGCATAATGCTGTTTGACTCTTCTTTTTTAACATCTTTGGCCATTTACTTCTATGTAGGAAAAAATTAATGTTAAGTCCTACACTACTCTTGGATTCATGTTCTCACAGTATGAGTATGACTGTATTTTGCATTTGTGGTCTAGGTACCATGACCCTTCACCTATATTCGTATTGATGGTCAATGTTTTTTTTTTTGGTTTCTGTGGCACATTTGACCTTCCTTATGCTGCAGGTTTCAAGTATTGTCAAATGTGCTAGGCTTACTTCCAGTGACTGAATAGCGTTGCCAATTTGTAAAAAGCGTAAAGGTAGAAAATGGAAGCACGTCCTGCTTTTTTATCTATTCAGAGATCAAGTGGAGGAGAACTCAGCAACCTTGGAGCTTCAGGGGCTCTCTCATCATCCTTACCTGTTCTTCCCTATGGTTTAGAAGAGAAATATCCTAAGTTGCCGGACTCTCAACAGGTTTCTGTGGAGAGGGAGCTTAATTCAACTTCTATGGCTTTTCGTTCTTCTTTAACCTCCAACAGCGGGGTTGTTGGTCCTTTGTTTTCATCGACTTCAGGATTTTCCAGCAATCTCCAATTTTCTTCTGCTGCCCCTCCTGAAAAGCATTCCAGAAAGTCTCCCTTTATTTCTCAGTTATCAAATAGTGGGTCATCAATGACATTAACTCATTGTGATTCAAGAATGCTCCAATCTACAACATCGAGCGAGAATGGTTCCTTTTGTGCCGATTCATTACCGAGTATTGTCGATTATCCTGCTAATGCTCCTGCCCGGGACTGTCAAATAGGAAGCAACAATGATGGTGGTTGTGACATGGCAACTGAAGACGTTAGTAGCCGAAAAGAATGGCAGGATTGGCTGCTAATCAATGATGATGATTCCTTTACATCTAGTTGGAATGATTTTTTTAGTGATAACAATGTGGAAGCTCCAGAACCGAAGGTTAGAGTCTCCTTCTGATATATTATTTGTGTTACTCTTTTCTATAGCTCATTTCCAAGTTACAGATAAAATGTGCGCATTAACTTACTTGATTTTATATTGTTTGTGTCCTTTTGTGTTAATACAGATGGAGTATCAAGTGGCAAAACCAACAAATGTTTCAGCACCACAGCCCCTAGTACTCCATCAGATTCCTGTACCATTTGGAGAGTCTAGTGGTGTTGTTAACTCCTCATCCTCAGCAAATGGTGTGCCGACCAAACCACGGATGCGTTGGACACCAGAACTTCATGAAGCATTTGTTGAAGCAGTCAATAAGCTTGGTGGCGGTGATAGTGCGTAACTCTTTCTCAACTTATAGTACTTCCTAACCTCATTTTGCTTGTAAAAGTAGGGGGCAACTTTTCGCTAATAACGTGTTCATCTTGACCTACAGAAGCTACTCCTAAAGGTGTATTAAAGCTAATGAAAGTTGAAGGTTTGACAATCTACCACGTGAAGAGCCACCTGCAGGTTGGTCTATTAGCCATTATTTTGGCGTGTGTTACTCATGATTAGACTGTTATTTTGCGTCACTCAGTTGGAGTGTCTTCTTTGTTGAATTGCAGAAGTATAGAACAGCCAGATATAGACCGGAGTCATCAGACGGTAAATACAAGAGTTTCCTCATGTTCTTTTCTGTATTTTTATTTGTACTGTATCAGCCTTTTTGTGTTTGTGTTGCAATTCCTTTTCTTAATAGGGTTCCGTACCATTGCAACTATTGATGTTTGTTGGATGCTTTGTTTGTTAAGCACTGGTACAGCATAGAATGCAGTGAATCAAATGTCATGTCCACCTTCTTTTCTTTCTTTCTTTTTTTTTGATTTTTTCCAGCATTGATTTCCTAGAACACAAATATCAATAGGATACTGTGACATTGTGATAGAATTTGTTTCAGTTATCAATCTTTGCATGCTCAAGTCATGAAGGTTTTGACAGAAATTCTTTGTGCTGTTTCTTTTTCTTATTGTTACGGAATAATAATCTATCTCTGGATGGGTCGCAACTTTTTTATGGAGGTTGTTACGATCGTGCGTAAGAATTGTATCCCCTCTCTCTCTCTCTCTAGCTGTGTGTCGATTTTGATAGGAAGCCATCATTGCCTGTTTTATTGAGGGTTGCAAATGAAAATGCCTTTTTACAATGTGTAATAGTTGTTTAGCTCACTTCTTGTTCTTCATTTCATTAGCTCGGATTTTTACATCTTGTAGTGATTTTTCTCTCTGTTATCCAATTTCATTCATCTTTTTTCTGTAAATTACTGCGATGTAGATATTTAATGTGTTTATTCTTACAGTTTCTTTAGTTGATGTCAATGTTATTGGACTTGCTTTGATGCTGATGCTTTTGTACTTGCTGGGATAGGCAGGCAAAATGTGTTCATATAGCAGGCCATTCTAGCTAACTCGTGTCCCCCCCACCCCCTCGGTTCTGTTTTTTTCTTTTTCTGGCCCAAATTCATTTCCTAGGTTTATGTTTTGTTTTGGCAGACCTTTACAAATTTGGTGTATTCTTGTTTTTAATCTTTTATGAACAGATGGTTATCCTCTTGATTTGCAGGATTCTCAGAGAAAAAGTTGACTCCCATTGAGGAATTGGCATCTCTGGACTTGAAAACGTGAGTTACTTGATTTTGGGGGATTTTGTTCATTTATCTATCACACAAAACTGTTTTTCTTCTTTTCACTGAAGGACTATGGGGATTGCCTTAATATATCTGACTCATCTACAGGACTTGGTAGTTGTGATTCACTTGTGTTTTCACAGTGTATTCACAGAACATAATTCACCTGTTGTTGCCCCTATAATTTTGTTAACTCAAACTTTCAATTTCTAATGTGAACATTTAGTTGTTAAAGTCAATAATATCGAAGGTTAGAGGTGATACATAGTTTCTAAAGTCCAGAAAATGTATGTTCTTTGTGACCTTATCAGCAAGGTTTTCTCTTGTCTTGTTAAATCATACGTCAGCATCTTTAAAAACCCTGGTTTAATTTCCACATATGTAATTCTACGGTTTTGCAGAATTTGAGACCCTTTTACAAGTTTTTGCCAATCCAACCGGCACCACTAAGCCCAAGTGTGTTTGAAAACATAGAACTCCCAGCGGATCATTTGAAATAGAGTTTGATGTCTTCTTAGTATGTGTTAGATAGTTGTCTCTTCCTTCCTGGTTGGATGTTTGAGTATAAATCAAGAAGTTGACATTAGCAGTAAAATGGCACATTGGGGACTTGCACCGTGAACTTTTAAATAGTCTAAAGAATGGCCAGAGTTTGGGATACGGAAATTTTTGCAAGCATGAATTTGTTTCAATTGGCACATATTTCTTATCTTTGTGTTGGGTAACTCCTATATGGATCACTAGATTGAACTTATATATGTGAACAGGGGTATTGAGCTCACTGAAGCATTACGATTGCAGATGGACGTCCAGAAGCGCCTGCATGAACAGTTAGAGGTAGAAAAAAACAAATACCCTGATATGAGGTTTATTTCATTATATCAGTCACGGTTTGCTGAAAATGAAAGTAGTGAATTGTTTTATTGGTCCTGGTTCTTCCACTGTAAGGGAATATTTTTGGAAAGGGATAAGTTATTTGATGCTTGCCTTGAAAACAGTTGTAAGTATTTGTTCTGCCAACTTCAATAACTCACTAACAGTCAAACCACTTGCAGAAGTGGGTAGATAACTCTTTTGAGATCAGTTCTTCATCTTTTTCCTTTTATTTTCTATGTCTACCCTCTCTGTTTCTTTGTTGACAACGAATTGGAAACAAAATTATCCAATCTTGAGCCTTATTCGGTATCCAATTTTTTGTTGTTATTTTCCCTTTATTGGCTAAGGTTTTCGGAGGTTGTCAGATGTTAAACAATGCTAAAAGATTGTCACATTCTTTGCCCTTCTTTTCTCTCGACTTTGTAGAAAAGTATCCAATTTTACTTTTATTAAATATTACTTTCCTGTGGGTATGATCGACTGGGAGACTGTCTAGGTTTAGAAACAATGTGATAGTAAGTGATCAACTGGTTTGCATATGTGTGGAATTTGTGCATTTCAAAGATGCTGACTAGGAAAGAAGTTGAATGAGAAAACTCCCCATTATTGTCCTATGGTACCTCAACTATATTCTATGTCACAGAGACAGCATGGAGATGTTTGGATAGTTCTGTGTTAAAGGCTAGGATTCTATTGATGATATAAAGAATCTCATACTTCCACCTTTTACTCATCAAAAACTTCAAAAGGATCTCAAATTTCCTCCTTTGGTGCAACAGATTGCAATAAACTTAATAGTGCTCACACATGCGTTTTGTTGAGTACTTAGTTATTAGAGATTACGAAGGATGGGCTTGCTTTTCTTTGAAGATGCTACTGAATTGCTAGTTCAAGATCAAGTGCCCATTGTACTATTATAAACTGATTTCTGCATAATGCTGCTTGCTACCATGATAGTGGTCAATTAGCAGCTCTTTTTGCCATAGCCATCTACTATTGATGGACATCAAACCTCTTTATGCAGATTCAACGGAATCTACAGCTGCAAATAGAAGAGCAAGGGAAGTACCTCCAGATGATGTTTGAGAAACAATACAAATCAGTTGATGTACTTGAGAAGACCTCATCCGTAGAAAGCCCTTCTGGTGAGATGAAGGATGTGACCCTGAATTCCCCTGCAAAAACTGAGTCAGGAATCTCAAAGTTGGACCATGAAGAAAGTGAAGATGCCGGAGTTGATGCCACCGTCACTATGGCACCTGTGCAAGTTTCCAGGAATTCGGGTGAGAAACAAAAGCTGTCAGAAAGTGAAGTTTCTGAGGATGTTGAGGCACATGATCTTGTGGGGTCTAGTTCCCAACCCGCAAAGCGTGCGAAATCAGGTGAATAGGCAGCGTCACATGCCAAATTGTTTGACCACCAGTAGGAGAGTAACGATAGGTTGTATATTTTGTGTTGGAGTTGGGATAAAATTTTAGCCAAACGGTGTAAGGATCTTTGGAACTCTAACCTCCAGATTTGCTCTTTCCTTTTATTCAAATTCTCCTTGTGACAAGTTCAATCAGTTCTACTTTTATTTAAGTGAGGGAGAATTTTTCAAATTTCAGGCAGAGAGTGATGCCAACAAGTCAGCATACGTGTTCAGTTGCGTGTATGAGCCCTTGTAAATTTTACAGGTATCAGTTGTTTTTTCCCGGGCAGTTATCATGAACAGAAGCAAAGGAAGAAGTTGCACTTAAGAACCATCACGTGGAGGAGATTGGGATAGGATTCAGAGAGAAATTTGGAACAGATAGAATCAAAAACTGCGTAAGCCCTTGACAATTCGGGTAGGTTTCCGAGACTACAGTAGAGATTTGGGGATCATCAATTACTTGTCTGGACCGCTTTCTGAAAGTTGGAAAGTCATCATCGTTGTTGGGGGAGGTGTTTGTTTGATGATGTGAATGTTTTTGAACTCTTACTTTCCCTTTATTCTGTTGTTATTTTTGTATGGAATTTTGGAAACTTCTTTCATGGTAGGTAGTTGGCTGTGAAGGATTCTGGCACTGGAAAGTGCAAACCACGCAATGTAGGCCTGTTGTGTCCTAGCATTTGGAGGTGTAGAGATTTTTGTTTATAACAGTTCTAATTTCTCCTGAAATAATTGGTAAAATATGGCAAGATTTGTCATGATGCTGGTGATTGGGAGTACATGGAAAAGCAAAACTCTACGCCCACCCCTTTTTTTTACCGCTCCTCCCACCGTACTCAATCTCACCGTCCAAAAGTGTTTTGAACGGTCTGGATTTTAAAAAACTCTTTCGGGGAAGAGTCTAACTCTTCTCCGGAAGAGTTTGTTTAAAATCCGAACCATTGATTGCCGAGACGGACGGTGAGATTGAAAGAGCAATGAAACCGTGCAATGAACGTAGCACCGCTGATGGAAAAGCGACTATTTTTGTGTCCACTTTGGTTTTAAAGTACAGCAAATGTTCTACTAATAAACAAAGTTACACATTTCTCTTTAGTTCATCATCTCTTTCTCAGTGGATCCGTATGTCATTATATAACTAAGGATTCAAACCCTTCTTGTATGATTTTTTGATAACTCTCAAATTGCATGAATTTTGAGTCATGATCGTATGACTAAAAGTGTATCGAAACAAAGACACTACGTATGGCCCAGCACGGTGGAGAGAGAGAGAGAGAGAGAGAGGGTATGTATGGCCCAGCACGGTGGAGACGGTATTTGGCGGTTGGAAGTAGTGGGGTATATTGGGCGTCCGCATGGTGTTAGTTAGTAAAGGGCTAACCCGACCGTAGGGCGGTAGGGGTCAGAGAGGCCTTGGACACCTTTGGGTCTAAGTTACGTACAAATTACCTTTAGTTTCAAAGGACATCTGCCCATAACAGATAGAGTGGCATAAGCAAGCAAACTATACCTCCTTTCACCTACTACCACTGCTACTAACTTCTCTTCCAATCAAACCCACGACCCTTCAACTATCAGTTGGTGCAAGATCACCATACTCTCTCTCTCTCTCTCTCTCTCTCTCTCTCTCTCTCTCTCTCTCCCTCTCTCTCCCTCTCTCTCTCTCATTAAAACCCTCTTATCTTTCTCTATCCCACCTCAGTCCCCTCTCTTTCCCCAACTTTCTCTTCATTCCTCACCGCCTGTATTTTTGCTGCCGGCCATGGCTGCAAATCCCATGGCGGGCTTGGTTGCAGGTTCTCATGGCCGTAATGAACTCCACGTTATGCATGGCGCAGACGAGGTACACGTATATACAAATTATGGATTTGCCTTCTCACTAGTCTGGCCGGTTTAGACTGCAGAGAGAGGAATCAGTGCTATTCCCGATAATCGTTTAACAAATCTGGACCATTAATAACGAATCCCGGCGGTCAAGATGTAATTGCTTCTTGTGGTCCAACCCTGGACCGCAAAGTCGCAAACACATTTTCTTCGTATCATTAACACAATCATTAAAGATGTTGATGCAATGTTTTTTTTTAATAACTCATGTGTATGGGCCAGCTTACACGCACTTCGATCAATCTTGCATTGCGTGTTTGTATTGAAACGTGTCGATCTATTATATTTTGCAGCCTCGGTCCCCGACAATACGCCAGTCTGTGACAAAGATATGCCGAGTGTGCGGGGATGAGATCGGATTTAAGGAAAACGGGGAGTTGTTTGCGGCGTGTCACGAGTGCGGGTTTCCGGTGTGCCGGCCTTGCTACGAGTATGAAAGAAGTGAAGGCAACCAGTGCTGTCCTCAGTGCAGCACTCGCTATAAGCGTCACAAAGGTTCTCAGTTCTCACTCTTTATCTCTGCCTATAGATTTTATTTTATTTTTATAACTGAGAATTCCGGGCCAGCTCACACGCACCACTACTAATTCTCGGAGGAGACTAGCACATCAACCCACTGACACGACCCCCACTTAAATCATGGTTTGTTTCTAAGGAGAATCGAACCATGTCATGTTGCAGGCGCAAGTTCGCCCTTACCTACAAATAAGTTTTTCTACTCATTTAATGTCGATGTTCGACAAGATATCTTGAGATTAATTTGGCATGGGGTAAGGCCACAAAGGACCCGAGGCTCTAGCTCAAGCGATCATGGAGAGAGGGGCCTTAAATAGTGCCCATCGAAGAGGTCTTAGGTTCGAGTTGATGGAGTAAAATTAGCTTGTTTTGTAACTCACTGCCACGAATGCTATCTCTATGGTAGTATCTTGTTTTGTAACTCACTGCCACTAACGCTATCAGCTTGTTTGGATCTCTTTAAAACACAAAGGAGATGTGGTAGTTCACATGAAAATTTTGATATTTTGGTACCTTGTCAACTATAGTTTGTGTTTGATTATTTTTTTTATTTTTTAATTTTCTCTTGTAATATTTTATTATTATTGTTGAAATATTACATTCTTTGCTGTTAAAAAAATAACGCAACCCCATTTTTTCACTAAAAAGCTCGGGCCTGAAATTTGTGGCCTTTATGCTTGGTTTTAGATTAATTAGGATGGACTAGGCTAAGAAAGGGCGGGAATTCTCGGGCAAAAACTGATATTTTAACAAACTCCGGGGTCTCAAGTGAAAGAGGTAGAAAGGAAAATGTATAAATATGCTCCTCAAACGGTCAAAACCCATAAAAACCCTAGTTTCCTCTCTCCATCAGATTCAATCCTAGCATTGATCGCTATTACTCCTAAATTCCTTATTTCCCTGGATTACAAGTGCGATTATACGCACCCAGAGAGAGCTATATATGCAGGTAATATATACTACATGTACTGCACAAATACGACAGTTTATTCGTAATCGATGGTCGATTAAAAGTTTTAGAGTAGCCTCCTATTTGTAAGTTTAGTGAATTTAGTCTTTATCTTGATATCAGGGTTTGATTTACTCCCTCCGTCCCGAATTTTTAGTCTCAGTTGTGACACTTGTTGTTGTTCTCAAAATATATTGTCCGTGTTTGAAAGTGATGGGCAAAAATTGATGAGTTTACTCATTGACACTTCCTTTTTGAAATTAAAGATGATATAGGACCATGCAATGATGATGTTTTGAAGGGTAGAAAGAGAATAAAAGTATGACAAGTGTAATGATGGTGTTTCCTAAAATGGAGGACCCTGTTGTCCCCAGGGGACAGCATGGGTGTTGGCCCCCTCCGGACCGTTCATGCTCGGTAATGGACGACTTAGATTTCATCCGGCCGAACAGATCTCAGTCGTCTAGCCTAGATGAAATTTGAGTTCCATTGCCGAGCATGGACGGCCCGTATTGGCCCAACATGCATGTCGTCCCTTAAGGACCAATAAATTAGGACATAGAGTATTTTGTTTTTCCTTAGGCATCTCTGAGAGTGCGTTCTTTGATAATAGGAATACAAATTTATAAAAAAGGATTAATCACACACTTAGGCATTTGTATACAGTATGAATAAACGGTTTTGTTCTTACTTGTTGTCTCTATTGGAAAATAGGCTCAGGGCATTTTTAAGTCCTTATCCCTTTTTCTTTCTTTTTCACTTAAACTCAAAATATGTGCATAAAATTCCATCAAACCCCGCTCTGCTCTTGCATAGATTTGAGTTTGTCATTCGAGTGCTTTAGATTAGAGTGTTTTATAACAAATTAAGCTTTTACTGAAATTCTTACTGTATTTTGTTTACTTTTAGTGAAAATATGGGTAAAGGCGGGAGATTTTCTCATTTATTTGGTACTACTATGAATGGCCAAAGTTTCTTTTGCATTTGAGAGGCTCGAATGACCAAACTTGTATAAAGTCGGCTTCTTTGTGCAGGTTGTCCAAGAGTTGCAGGTGACGATGAAGATAACTTTGATGCTGACGATTTCGATGATGAATTCCCAATTAAGATTCCACAACATAGCCCAGATCGAGATCATGTTGCTACTCACTCGGTAATTTAATTTAGTAATAGCCACCCATGGCATTGTTAACTTCCTATTTGACATGCTAGAAGCGAGTATATTATGGAGATTTTTTTTTTCGTGAATAAGAAAAACCAATCCAAGGAAGTGACTTATGCAGGAAAATGGGGACTATAATCTGCAGAAATGGAATAACAACGGCCCCGCTTTCTCTTCTATTGCAGGAAGTGGTAATAAGCATGATTGCTTCTTCTTTTTTTGTTGAATTTCCACCAATGATACCATGGACTGGATTTAACTTGTTTGTGGGTTTATGCGGTGTGTATAGTTGTTGGCAAGGATTTTGAAGGTGAGAAGGAGACTTACTCCAATGCTGAATGGAAAGAGAGAGTGGAGAAATGGAAAACTAGGCAAGAGAAAAGAGGTCTGGTGACCAAAGATGATGGAGGAAATGATCAAGGGGATGACGATGACTACCTGTATGATTTTCTCTACTATTGTTTATACATCAAATTGCTCGTAGTTCATGATTACTGGTTTACGTTAATGGCAATGATACGTGACAACAAAAATTTGTACGTCGATGTCATATTGAAACATGGTAAAGTAGCATTTTGTTGTCCTTCCATTTAAACTAAAATGAATCCTGACTTATATTTAACATCGTTGCCACATTAGTGTGGATGTAGTTTTGTGGAAAATCTGTTTTTAAACCATTGTACTTTCTACGTATATGAAATGCTATACTAGCAGGATTGCTGTGCAGAAATTTAAACAAAATGATATGGGTTTTTTGTGTGCTATACAAGTCATACATAGATTGAATTTGGTTAATGGATAGAAGCTTTTGGACCAGTTTCCATGGGTTGATGTTGTGAATATAGAACAGCTCTTTCTTTTCTATTTAGGCTACATACAATTATTTAACCACAAAAAAGTATCTAGAAAACAAATGTAGAGTGTAGAATCAAGTTTTGTTTAATGTGCTTATACCTAAAACTAAGAAAATTTACATATTTAACTTTTTGAATCATTTTCTGTGATTCAGTTCTGGACTTCTTTTTCTCTTGATTTAGTAATGGACTTGACTGAATACTATAATACGTTTTCAATTCAGTTTGGCTGAAGCCCGGCAACCGCTCTGGCGAAAAGTCCCACTCCCATCAAGCCTAATCAGCCCTTACCGTATAGTCATTGTTCTTCGCCTCGTCATTCTTGCCTTCTTCTTTCGCTTCAGAATTCTAACTCCAGCGTACGACGCCTATCCACTTTGGGCCATCTCTGTAATATGTGAAATATGGTTCGGCTTTTCCTGGATTTTAGACCAGTTCCCCAAATGGAACCCAATACGTCGAGAAACCTACCTTGACCGCTTGTCCATCCGCTTCGAACGTGAGGGTGAGCCAAACCGGTTGGCCCCAGTCGATGTGTTTGTGAGTTCTGTGGACCCGCTTAAGGAACCTCCAATTATAACGGCAAACACGGTTCTGTCAATTTTGGCGGTGGATTATCCAGTGGAGAAGGTGAGTTGTTATGTGTCAGATGATGGAGCGTCAATGCTGCTTTTTGACACATTGGCAGAAACTAGTGAGTTTGCGAGGAGATGGGTCCCATTTTGCAAGAAGTACAGCATAGAGCCAAGGACGCCAGAGTTTTACTTTTCGGAGAAGATTGATTACTTGAAGGACAAGGTGCAGCCTACCTTTGTGAAGGATCGGAGAGCCATGAAAGTAAGTTTGCTTTGTCGGTAGTGACCTTGGTGCAGGTGGTTGTAATCTTGTAATTAACATATGAGTTTTGCTTCGGGTTTTATATCTTGTGCACGGATTGAGACATGATCCTTACGTACAAGGGGTGGATCCACAATCACACTCCGTCCAAGGGAACCCTTGTAAGAGGTCATTGTCCAGCTTTCTGCACCAAGTATGTGTACATTTGGATGCTTAAAAAATCTATTTTGACTTCCTATCCTAAGATATAAAAGAAGAAAGATAAATAAAATTTTCAGCTATGTATTTGGTGATTTATCTATGGAAACAAGACAAAAAGTAGACATTTCTTAAATATTTCATTTTCCCTCATTTTCTTAGTCCTACGAAACAAAATAAAGGAATTTAGCATCTCCACTTTAGTTTTTTTCTGTATTTAATTTCCTTTCATTTCCCTCGTACAAGATCCCAATATAGAAGAGAGCTATATAAAGGGTGGTTTGGATTGGTTTGGTTTGTGTTGTGTTGTGTTGTGTTGTAGAGAGAGTATGAGGAGTTCAAAGTGAGGATCAATGCATTAGTTGCAAAGGCTCAGAAAAAGCCAGAAGAAGGATGGGTCATGCAAGATGGGACCCCATGGCCCGGAAACAACACGCGGGATCACCCTGGCATGATTCAGGTTACTATCATCTGTTTCCTTTTTATTTTCGAAAGAAAAACAAATGTGTTCTTTGATCCTCCTTCTGGAAAATGAAAATGGAGATGAGATTGCTGCTTTTTTCTATAGGTTTATCTGGGAAGTGAGGGAGCACTCGATGTGGAAGGGAAGGAGTTGCCAAAGCTTGTGTATGTTTCTCGTGAGAAGCGGCCTGGCTATCAGCACCACAAGAAAGCTGGTGCAATGAATTCTATGGTGAGTTCCCTTTCGAAAGTATGATCCTTGATTTCGTGGTCTGGCTCCTCCCTATCACCAAAGTATTGTATTAAATGCAGAAGGATTAAGCGATGTCATATGACATAGCCAGATTCTTTAAATTGCTTTGTGAGAGCGCCACGATTGGGTAACCTTGATGGTTTGGCAATGTTTTGTGATGATCACTGCAGGTTCGTGTGTCAACAGTTCTTACCATTGCACCCTTCATGTTGAACTTGGATTGTGATCACTACATCAACAACAGCAAGGCTGTTAGGGAAGCCATGTGCTTTCTAATGGATCCCCAGCTTGGAAAGAAGCTCTGCTATGTCCAGTTCCCACAGCGGTTCGACGGCATTGATCTTCACGATCGGTACGCCAATCGCAATGTTGTTTTCTTCGATGTAAGTCCACTTGCTCCGTATCAAATTTCCATTATCATATGTAATACTGCATTCCCTATTAGCTATCAAAAGTTTGACGCAGGATTCCTCTTCCGATTTCCAAAGTTCCTGTGCTCCAGTCCTGATGCACTCTCAGCTGCACAATCACGCCTCAAGATCTGTGTTTTTCTTGATTTCCATCACCTCATGCAACTGAAAGTGCATTTAGGACAAGCCCAGGGATTTTGGCAGGAATAGGAATTGCTTGCCCGAAAATTTTGTATGCAAAGCTCATGAGTACATGGTTGTTCCTATGTCCATAGATCAACATGAAAGGCCTAGATGGGATCCAAGGGCCGGTGTATGTTGGGACCGGATGTGTTTTCAACCGGCAGGCACTATATGGTTATGATCCCCCAGTGTCTGAGAAGCGGCCAAAGATGACATGTGACTGCTGGCCTTCATGGTGCTGCTGCTGCTGTGGTGGTTCAAGGAAGCCCAAGTCTAAGAAGAAAGGA
>JAOTQK010000001.1:26181475-26200112 GCA_025642025.1 Rhododendron ferrugineum
TTTTAGTTTTGAAAAGGAAAAGAGAAAATAAAAAGAATTACTTACATCTATTACGAAAAGAAGGTTCAATGGCCCAAGAAAAAAAATACACGAACTACTGGCAAGGGAAAGGAAAATGCACCGGTATGATTCTTTGAATTTGTATAGAGTTTTCATAAAAAAAAAAAATTAAGGTTCAACCTCTTTCAAGTCTTACTTACTTCTATTACTAAAAGAAGGTTCAATTGCCCAAGAAAAAAAAGTACACGAACTACTGGTAATGGAAAGGAAAATGCACCGGTATGATTCTTTGAATTTGTATAGAGTTTTCATAAATAAATAAAAATTAAGGTTCAACCTCTTTCCAGTCTAACTTACATCTATTACGAAAAAAATGTTCAATGGCCCAAGAAAAAAAGTACACGAACTACTAGCAAGGGAAAGGAACATGCACCGGTATGATTCTTTGAATTTGAATAGAGTTTTCATAAAAAAAAAAATTCAAGTCTCTCTATTAACAAACACATGATCGAGTAATGAGGTAAGTCCATCATTTACATTCTTACCCGTGGAGAAATGGTATATATAGGATGTAAATGGGTTTTGGGGGCAATTTTGTCTTAGAAAAGATGTTTTAGAAGGGAAAATTCCCGCCAACAAGCCATTACCTTCTTTTTCGTTATTTTGGACGGAAATACTAACGGTTTCAAACTAGTCTGAAGTACAAGGGGTGCGAGTGATTAAAAATGAAGTAAAGGGGTTGTAGTTCAAAAATGACCAAAGTACAAGGGGTGTATATGGAAGAGAAGATTGCTAGAGATTTGGAGCTTATAACCTTTCAATACTAAATAGAAGCAAAAATAAACTGATGACTCTGCATTGAAAATCCTAGTGAAATTATTGTCATTATGCATCGTTAACAAACTAATTCTCTTATTAAAAAAAAAAAAACTACAGTCATTTTTTCGCCGTTCAGAAAAAAAAAATCTCTTATTTACTTGGAGTACTACATTTTGAGGACCACCTCTTCTCTTTTTTAGTTCTTCTGCTATCTTTTTTAGCCTACTCTGAAGTGGTTGCAATTGTAACATCGTGGCTTTTTCCGAACCAACAATCTTCATAAATAGGACCATCTCTATAACAATTTTCACACCTTTGTTGAGTGGACTTATTTTTCCTTTGCAAATATTTCTTCCTATTCCACTTGCATTTCAACTTCTGCCTCGTCCATATCTTCCGTCTCTTGAAAATTCCCCTCTAGATTGATCATGAGTTGAAAAGAATTCTCTCACTTGGAGTACTAACGCTTAGCTGAGATTCAAAGTCACTCTCAATTGACTCTTTGAATTCCCTATTCAACCTTTACTCAAATGTTTTAATGAAAGCCAGCAATTCATATCTTGAGTATTTTCAAGAACTATAGGATTATACTTTTCCGGCAAAGTAGTCAAGATTTTCATAGTAATTTTTTTGACTAGTAATAGTCTCCTCGTATGTTCTTATTTGATTAACAACTTCCCTAACTCTACAAAAGTACTCCAACAACTCAACACTCTTCAGTTTTGTATTCTCAAAATTTGTTCCCAAGGAGTTTGGTAAATTTTTCTTCAAATGATGTGCACATATGAGTGAGTTAGGTTTAAGATTTTCTTGATTTTGGGCTTAATTGTTTAGATCTGGGTGTTTTGGCCCATTTGGGATTGTGCTTGTATTGTTTTATCTGGACTTCTAGGCCTTCGGCTGTACTGGGCTTCGGCCTTATGAGGTTGGGCTTGTCCCATTTGACTGTATTTGTCCAACTTTTTGTTGAATTCCCCTCCCATTTTTCTCCTAATAAAATGTTACTTTTGCCTATCAAAAAAAAAAATTCTTCAAATTGCCTTTATAATACTCATTTCGAAGAATATCTCATGCCTCCTTAACTTTGGTCATTGACAATTTTTGATAAATAGTATCAGCAATTCTTTGTTGAATCTTTAACTTGCTGTTGTTTTCGACTTTCTAAGATTTAATTTTCCCTGCACAAAATTTCACTCAACTTGTTCTTCATCCAACAAATCTTTAACTTGCTGTTGTTTTCGACTTTCTAAGATTTAATTTTCGCTGCACAAAATTTCACTCACAACTTGTTCTACATCCAACAAAACTCCGATACTTATATCAGCTTTAGACTCAAGACCTTTTGATGTAATGGTGTAAACTAAGAAAAGACAGTAGAGGACGAGAGACTGCCGAAGCAGAGATACCCAGGTGCAGGGGCTAAACAGGAGGGGCTGCTCACTGCTGCAATCCACTCACTCAAGTTAGGAAGAAGTGTTACCTCACAAGACATTAAACCCTAGCCATACACTTCTCTAATACAAGCCCATCCGAGACAAGTAAAAAGGTTACAATTGGCATAAAAAGATGCAAATTACAGTAGATTCCAAGCCTTTTTGCATGCAGCAATTGATTCCAACAGCCAAGTGTGGGGAATGACCTCAGGCCCAGTTTCGCCAGCCAAATTTTGTGCTGTTTCTAGCCTTTGAAGCACAACGGAGCCATCATCTTCCAATCTGCACCCTTGCATGGGGTCATTGTTATAGACAATTAGAATTAATTGTGAAGGATTTTGACTTTGTTCACTTAGTTGTGTCTTGCTCTCAATAACAGAACCTCCTGCAGTGGTAACCAAATCTAGGAGATTTTCCTTGTAACCTGGTATAAAGTCGCCGCTGAAGTAAAAACGTAATTCATTGAAGAGCTTTGGTGCCTGCAGGAGAAGGAATAAAAAGCATTAACCTCAATCAAGAACACAACTTCAGATTAAGCCAAAAAACCGAAAGTACATGAGGAACTAAATTCCTCATGCTGAGTTTCGATATTATATCTATAGAGGGATATGTAGAGCGAAAAGAAAAGGAATTTGTGAAACTAATTTCTTTCTTTTCTCATTGGTTTCATGCTTTCTAAGAAAATATCTCAACAAATACATGATTCAAACCCAGACTAGAAAAGACACAATGTGAATATATATTCCCATGACTTGACGCCTATGGCATACTTTTTCTCGACATTCCGAATGTCTAATATGAAATGACACTGGATAAATCAAAATTGTCCCAACTCAACCCATAGTAGTCCATGGCATATATAATCTTCATTGGGTATGTAAAAGAAGTATGATGATTTATTTTGTCAGATTTGATATTTCCAAATCCACACTCACATTATCCAAGGCCCTAAGTCTGCCAGTTTTGGGGCCGTTACGACAGCCATGATTGTCTAGAGCAACTTCATAAGGTTCTTCATCCACAGGATGCATTGCTTCCATGCATGCTCTGATCCCTGCAAATCCACAACCCAAGGTATAGCGGATTACCCTTCTGATTTATTTCTCAATCAATCCTTGAAGCAAAGCACAAGAGATAGAAATACATCCCATCAAGAAAAGAGAACCAAAAAAAGTTTCATTAAAAAGTATAAACAGTGGGAGGCAGAAATAGAGCTCACAGCTAGTCTTAAGGATCCATTTCCCACTCAAAATTGCCTTCATAACTTTCAATGTCCTGCTACATGCACCCTCTGCATCTGTGGCAGCAATGACGTGGGTAACATTTGGATTCCAAAACTTGGCCACAGTTGCACCACACATGCTTGCAAACTTGGTCAAAAGGTACTGCACATTGGAAGTTAGAAAGTATAAGGTTACTCCGAATTGAATCATCAGAATGGGCTTCCAATCAACAACTATGCAGCAGAAACCAAGTATCAAAAGTTCCTAATATAAAATATTTTGGTAACACAACTCCAGATAAGTGGATAAATTCAGTCTTTATGTCCCCTCCCATACCCCAAAACACATAGGAACCACAAACCTGAAGAAGTGGATAGAGGGACGTATATGGAAAAAGAAAACCACAGTAAAATCAGATCAAGGAAAATATATGGAAGAGCACTTTTTCGTTTTTTGAATATAAGTGGGAATTATGCAGCCAAAAGAAACTGTGGGAACCAAAATCATCAGATATTGTACCTTTTCAAAATTTGAACAGGGAAAAAACAACAAATAATAAACCCCGTATGCTCCTGGCTTTGCATGAGTCATGCATGATTTAGCACAAACGTAGACACTAGATAACTATCTTATTAGAACCAACCTTTTCGTCCGCTGACAGAGCAGATCCACAGAAAACCCATTCTTTCACTCCATTACGTGAGGCTTCCCATACCTTGGGCTGCTTAGAGGTTCTGCATTCACAATGATGAAAATGATACCAGGCCACAAATCGCAAATAGATTCACTATGTGTAGACCATATGAAAGCGCATCACCTACCTTTTTTGTTCATTTCAGAAAGAAAAAATAGACTAATTAAAAGGAAAACAGAATCATCAACTCCAGTATAACAGTGTACATCTGTTACATTCACCAATTCAGTTGAACAACATATCATGCTTGTTTTCGCATTCCCTCTCCCCAAGACAACATACTTTCAACAAAGCGATCATAAATATAGAAGTTGATTTTACAAGAGATGACATAGGAGGGAGAACCTACGCTCAGTCAAAAAGCAGAACCCTATAGAAAACCTCCGCAAAAGAAAGAAAAGGAAAAATGAAAGAGAGTATTTTACCCTTGCCTAGAATCCCAAGACTCAACCACCAACTTTTTAATGAAGAGCCTTCCCCTTAATTAGTCACCAGAAAAATTGCTTAGAAAAAACAACATAACGATTGGTTAACTGACAATTTTAGCTAGAACTTAGCCATTAAGCCCATTGCATTCAAACAGCATATACTAAACATTTGGAAGTACGAAAGCAGTATGAATTGCTACAGTCGATAATTTTGAATCTTGGACTTCTGAATATAAATAGTGAGGGAAAAATTATACATCATCTCAGTTGGAACAAAATCCTGTTCTTCACTTGCATGCTTCCTGGACTTGGACTTCTCACAGGGAAACTTGACTGTGGAATGATTTGGGCATAACACTAGAAAGTCCTCCTGCAAAGAAAGAACAAAGAAAATCAATAAAGGAATAGTAAGCCTTCCTGACAATGTTCCCGAGTTTATCTTGTAGTCAAACAAGCAAATATAGTTGACTCACAAAGTCCCATCTGCAACCCAAGACTTCCATCGCACAAGGCACGTGATAACTTTTGCGGCATGATTTCAGAAAGCAACCGAGACCTGCTCCTCTTAGCCCACATTTGCTGCACTTCAGCTTTGCAGCTCTTGCTACTTCTGCCTTCAAATTTTTAACGGTTTCGCCCACAAAATAAGCTTGAGGTGTCCTGCAAATTGCAAATAGTATCTGGATATATTATTAAATATTGAAGGCCAACCTATCACGAACGCAAAAAAGCAAAATGCATTTGCTTTTAAATTTCATCACAATGAACATCAACCCAAATCATTTTACTTATGCCTAGAACAGCCTCATCAGCAGCTTTTAATATTACTATCAACAACAAAAAATGGAAAGACTAGTGCACCATTCAATGCATATCTGGTGAGCATGTATAACGTTTGAGTTTGTTGCTGCATTTCCAACAACTTCCTTTCCATTGACATAATGCAACATGGGCCCCGTACTCTGCAAACACAAAGTGAGGACAAAAGTACAACAATTACCACAGAAACATTCAAGCAGTTTGAAAGAATACTATTACGCACAACAAACACACTTGATAGCAATATCTATGGTCGTGAAAGAAATGAAGAGACCAACACATCCAGAAATGGTACTCACATCCTTGACTCCAGAGGACTGGCAAAATGCACAAATACTTCCACTTGCATCATTTGAATCTGAAATTGTAGGATCCTTTACACCAGACAGTTCTCCACATTCCAGTTTTGATATTTCCAGACTTCCTGTGTGAACTATATTTGATTGAGTGCAGCCAGTGTTAGGCACACCCATCTTGAGCAACCCATTGCTATGTTTCCTTTGTCTTTTAACTTTCCTGGCACGATCTACCCCAGCATCAGGTGAGAATCTATCCAATTCTCCTTCTCCCTTGTTATAGTTGTCCTCAAGTAATCTCTTGGCTGGAATTTTTCCTGTACTCTACAAAAATAATCAACAATGGTCTTATTCAGCCTATCCATACTTATCTGACACTGTACTTCCAGTTGGAATTTTGTTCAACTGAAGCATAAAGTTACAAAATGTTTGAAAGCATAAATCTGATGTGCTAGTCATTAATAATAGAGCACAAGATCCATTCAACCTATACATACTTTAGTTTCACTGGATGAAGGCAATCAATATCAATATACTGACAGTATATGTACAAGGACTCCAACCAAACAGGTAAACACAAAAATTTCATGACCACTGTGCATAGATAACATTCAAATGACAATCTGGAATAAATAGCCTTGATGTGAACAGTGAAGTCAGACTGCATGTTAGAATGAGATGATATGTCAAATGGTACACTTATGCATCTTACATCATTGCTGCTCCCTGGATCATCAGCTATTCCTTTGGTATCAAATGAAGGAGGGCTGACTGGTGATGATTGTAATTCTTGATTAATACACAATTCCTCCGTAACAAGCTCTTCTTGTTTTGCACCTCTCATCCAAACATTACCCCCACCACGTAAAACCACTCGATCCCCATAGCCCATCTTGAATTCATCTGTCACAAAATTGATTGGCGGTGTAGATTTGTCAAATTTCCCAGTCAACTCATTCCCTTCTTCAGCAGAATGGTTAAGAGGAGCCCAAACTCGTTTACAAGTAGGTAATAAAATTTGGCACTCCACATTGCTAGATCCCTCTTGAGGTGTTTCAAATAACTCCTTTATTTTGCTATCATCATCTGTGTTAAGGGAAGAAGGCGATTCCTTAGAAACCCTTTTAGCTCCTGGAACAATTAGAAACCCAAGCAATGCCAGTAAGAGGTAGAATTCTATAATTCAACAACAGGAAAGTATATTGACCAGGGGAAAAAATCAAGGTTATAAATAGTCATACCAGAAGTAAGAGGCTGGAACAGACTAGCACCAAAACTGGCATCCCAACTTCTATAGATGGTTACTAGATTTTCCATGTAAGGTGCTGGCCTTACATCTGCAAAACCATTAAGGCATTTAGTTACATGAGTTCATAAATCAATTTTCCATCATGTAAATTGTCCCCAAACTATTCTTAGGCTGTATTTGGATAACAGATTGTAGAGGGATTTTCGGCGAGAGGAAATGATGAATGAAAAGGCTATATTTGCTCTTTGGTTTCCCCATCAGTTTCCTTTCTCTTTGTAAATCCTTCCACAGGTTCTTGATCCACACTACAGGCATCAACATAAGGAACAATCTTCTCATTTACTTGAAGATTCAATTCCTCTAAAATGTCGGAAAGAAGGAACAACAGTTGGACATGAATCAGCTCTACTTATCAAGATGGTGGACATGAGCCTTTTGCACTACTGTTCAGTTCCAGGATGTAAAAAATTCCCACCTACTGAAATTTTTTCCCAAATATGCTTCGTATCAAATAGACTGAGCTTGTATTTGGATCAAGGATTTGTAAAAGAATTTACCAAGGAAAAAGGAAATTGTTGGTAAACCAAAGAAACAACATCTTCTAATCTTTCCCTTACCGTTTTGTCCCTCTACAAATCCATAAAACATTAAATTATTGCAATTGTTGTATCTTGTATGTAGTCTGCCCCTCCCATAAGTGCAAATGGAGGTTTAAAAACAACTGAAACATTATTTTCCCATCAACATTAAACAGACAGAAAAGTAATAAGACTTCGTGTAAGAGATAAATACTGATGAAACCAAATCTAAGGGATTCAATAATTATACACAGAAACTTCCCAAAAGGGTACAAAGAGCTATGGCCTCAAGTATTCTACTCTAATAAGATGAAAACTCACTACCAAAGACCCTAACCACCTATTTTTATAACCTAAGACACTTCACAAACCCTAACTACAAATATGCATCGATAAAATGAACCACTACTAGTAAAATAGACTGCATCAATGAAGTAAAATTGTTATTTTAAGAGTCAAGGGCTCTTGTTGTATTTCAATTTGGCAGTTTCTCTCCCCAGAATCAAATTCTTGATTTTTCTGGTTACAAGTTTATGGCATCACGTACCAAGTTCAGCGTACTGTTGTTTGCAGACGGGGCACTCCGATCCAAACTGGGTAGATCTCGGTACGCAGAAACTGAAATAGGGTTAAGAAAAATTTGAAGTCAGATCACAGAATATAACACAACCAAAACCAAACAATAGAAAATCAGAGAGAGAGTAGTATAGTAAGAGGAACATTGAGGAGTGAGAAGAGGAAACGAACTCGCAAAAGATGTGATTGCAGGGGAGCAGCTGTGGCCGGTTGAGCAGATTAAGGCTGAAAGAATCACAAAATCAACGGTCCAACCAAATTAGTCATTACCCAGATGCAGTAAATCAAGAGAGAGAGAGAGAGAGAGTATACCAGAGAGGGCACTTGAGCTCGAGACCCAGTTTCTGGTGATGGAGAAGCCATGGATTGAGAAAGCTGGAGTTGTTGGAAGCGTCCGCCATTGTTGTCTCTGAGCTCTGACTGTTACTGTAATTGCAGATGAAACGAGAAAAAGGCTTAGCAATTGAACGGACTTAATATACTGGTAGTAGAAGTAGTGTTTAATTTTTGGGGGAAAAAAAAAGGCGCTGATATTTGAACTTGGCGCGCTTTGCCTCAAATGTTAAACTCCCGCCACCGTTTCCGTAAATTCCCAAACTATCCCCTTCTTCTGCGTTCCAAACCCTAGACCAGGGCTAGGGCTAGGGCTCCAAACGAACCAGTAGAGTCTTGAAGTGTGAGCTCGGCTTGTTCAAACTAGTCTCCAATGAGTAGAACCCAAAAATTGACCCGTAGCTCGGCTCGTCTAGTATTGAGGTGTTCAAGCTAGTTTTATAAAAAGAGCCGAGCCTTTTCAAATAAACCGAGCTTTTATAAATGAGTCGGGCTTATATGAAGCCCTGCCCTAGCTGCCTCCTCCCAACCCCTGATCTCGGCCACATAGCACTTTGCCCACAGCCTACGCTTCCACTTTTGAGGATCGTGATCCATATTCTCTGTGTAGCGTAGAACCCAAAAATTGATCCATAGCTCGGCTCGTCTAGTATTGAGGTGTTCAAGCTAGTTTTATAAAAAGAGGCAAGCATTTTCAAATGAACCGAGCTTTTATAAATGAGTCGGGCTTTTATGAAGCCTTGCCCTAGCCCCACTCCACCTCCTCCACCACTGCCTCCTCCCAACTCCAGATCTCGGCCACATAGCACTTTGCCCACAGCCTACGCTTCCGCTTTTGAGGATCGTGATCCATATTCTCTGTGTAGCATCTCCAACCCGTATCTTTTTTTTTACTCAAACTCAAAATTTGAGGAAAATTTCCTACTATCCACCCTACTTTTTTACTCAAACCTATGCCAAATTGAGCTTTACTCAAATTATGGAAGACTCAATTTTTTTTGCCAACTGTGCCGTCAGGCCCGTCACAGTGTTTCATACCAAATTGAACTTTTGCAAATTAATTTTAACAAAATTTGAGTAATTGTTGGAGATGCTAATTACCCTTCAGCAAGTTACAAGGAGGATCGCCTGGATTTGCTAACTACTGCACGAGGTGCTGTTATAGTGTCCACACAACTTCTTCACCAGTCAATAATTGTTTTCATAACAATGACCCCATGCTAGGGTGCAAATTGGAAGAGAAATGTTCACTTTTGCATTATTGTTCTTAAATTGAGGGGGTGTTATACAAAACGGTTGGTAATGCAGCGTATTTCCTACATCGCGTCCAAAAATGAGGTTGATGGGACACCGGTTGATATAATTTCGGAATGCATTTGTCTTGAGATAAACAGTTTAAATGGTTCCGCTTTGAATGCAGTTGATAAACGAATCTTTAAAGTAAAACACTGCTCGACGATTGGACCAACACTTGCTAGGAGATACAAGGGTAAGACTCTTAGATTCGGATGTTAATACCAATGTTCAAGAAGTATTTTTAGGCACGGGCATGCACTAAGTACTTATTTTTTGAATTAAAGGTGATGTATCGTGAGAGAATGACTTGTCTCTTAATGCAGGAAATAAGTACTTAAAAAATAAGAACCTTAGCGGAACGGGACTTAGGAAGGAATAATTTTTGATACTTTACCCTCCAAAGAAAGAAGTGTACATGCTTGAAAGGTGAAGAAAATCTTATGCTGTGAGCCCAGTACATTTATTCATATTGTGTTGGTTTAACTGACTACTATCCTTTCCCTGTTTTCTCTGCTCAATGAGGATTAATAGTTGGGAACATTACATTTTCTGCAAATCATTATCCAGAGTGAAATTTGACTGGAAAAAAAAAAAAAAAAAGCATCCCAGATTTCTAATTATATTTCAACCTTTCTGCTAACACAATTGAACGCGTCTGTTATACATAAAATATTAAAGGCAACGTTAATCACTCACAACTCTATTTTTCTCACACCTTGAAACCACTGGTTTAATTACTTCACAACTAGAAAAAAGAAGGTAACCCAAAAAAAGAAAAGGGAAAAAAACTTGCTACAGAAGACAGAGAAAACATTCTTCCCTGAAGAAATCTCAGCTGCTCTTTTGGATTTCAAAGGAATATTTGAGCTCCATATGGCATCTTTGGTCATCATCTTCAAACTGTATAAACAGCCAATGAATAAGAGGAATTACGAAATCGTAAACCTATTTGTTAGACAGAAAAGAGAGGGAAAAATGGTAACAAAAGAAACTTCATCTATTCGATCACATTACAGGTATAGCATAGACTTCCATTAGAATCAACTGCAATGAAACTAACTGTATGTTACAGGCAGAACAGCATTACATGGGCTCTTCAAAATAAAACAAGTACTTGTATGGACAATTGACACCCGGACAAAGTGTGGTTTGTGTCCAACATTAAGGTGCCGTTTTTTCATACTCTTCGATTAGAGGTTTGACAGGTCCAACCCCTAGACGGTTAGACCTGCACCTGAATTTATCATGTAACATAGAGCAAAACCAGCTTGGATTTGATGTACTTGTGTGCTACAAACGGAATCAACTTGGTAAAGTTCTCAGCAGTCCGGGCCGTGTCTTAGTCCAAGTGTGGCTGATCATTCACAAAGACCAGCTAAGCATCATCGGCATACTTATGCTAGGGTAAAATGGATTTCAGGTTTCAGTTAATGTGCAAGTTTAAATATGCTACAGCCTACAGGTAGGTTATATGTCTATAGGCTAATTCAACCACTAGTTCTCCAATAAAAGTGAAAATTATAAAACAGGTTTTCTTTTTAGCAGTTATTCATTCAAGAAGGAGAATGCTCCTCCAACCTTAAGAGAACATAGTTATGCATATTCTTTAAGGTGTAAAAATGAGGGCTTAGAAGAAAACATGACCTTCGGATCACAGATTTTTGGTTACATATGCTTGCGCATGCTTGAGTGCATAGGTACATGCGTGTTGTTGCAAGGAGAGGGAGGAGAAAGAGGCGAAATTGGACACACCTTAAGCTTAGCAGAGTACATTCCCCTTGCAAGCACGCCAGATGGAGCGGTCTCCTCATCTAAGGTATGCACGTATGGTTCTCGTCGAGGAGCAAATGCACCCAACATTCCTTTGCTTTGATCAACTTCAACCCAAATGGCAAATAAACGGCCAAAATAAGCAAAATACTGTACAACTACATTGGTTGAAATAAACACTATCAAAGATTAAGAAACCAAGTGTTCTGTGATTTCTTCCTAAGCACAGTTGAACGACTCGAACCTTTGAAAAACCACTGCCGTAAGGACGAAAACCAACAAAAGCCCAAGATTACAGCGGTACCAAAGAATCATAGCTCCTATTAAAGCGGTTTTGCGGAGGAATCCCTAAATTATTGCTGTGATAACAATACTGCTAACCGTCTTTATTAATTTAACAGCAATTGCGGAACTTAAGACTAACTGAAACCATGTTGCCCAGAACTCGTGATTTGTAAACCTCAGTTAAAATTTTTATCTGTTTTATTTGTGTGCAAAAGGAACAACAAAGAAAAAGTGTAGACCATACACCACACCCATATGTCATTGTGTTTAGTGAATAAGTATAGACCATTGTGCATTCTATAGGAATTCCAATGGCGCAGATGTAACAGCGTTGGTGTCCTCCAAGTGTTTCCCAATCACTTTGACGGTTGAATGAAACTGCTTTCATTAGTAAGTATTTACCCATTTTTTATTAGTCGAACACCAGAGTTATCAAAAATCTTTTTCGATTAGTCAAGATTTGAATTAAGCTGCAATAATTTATCAAAATCTTACCTTTGATTCTGCACAAATAAAATTTAAATCATCGTTTGTGAGGGAAAAATATAGAAAGTTCTCAATCACCTTGGAGTCCTCCCTTCCACACTGTGTTTGTGTAGGTCAAGCCAGAGACAATGTTGTGCAGAACAGTGAATGCCAGTTTAAGCCGATACTTGGACCCCTCCTTTAGGGTAAAGAGGGCACAGCTGCTTTTACTCTCGTCAACAGGTATAGGAGTACTAATTTCCCCAATATCATCAGATGTGATTCCTATGGAGTGGAATATAACTTCAGGTTCCGTTTTTCCTAACAAAACAAAGAAAAAAAGTTCACGAAACAAAACAAATTGAAGCCCTTGAACATTTTTACAAGGTATCATAAAACCTAAGACAACCATTTAAATTGCTTTCCAAGCAACCAAGCAGCTGCTCTTTCCACCGCCTTAAGCTCTCATCCTCCTGAAAACGCAAAGTTAAATCTTAGTACTGATCTCTGCCATACCAAAGGATACACTAATGAGGATCGAATGATGAACCTAGCAATCAACTATTGGAGCACTTCTATGCCAAACAGAAATGCAAATATTTTTTGTTTTAGGCACCACAGCATGTGAATATACAAATCCAAACTTTAGAGCACAAACAGAGAATAGGAACAATAATCTTCATCAGCAATGGAAACAGTGGAGGTATAAGCTTTAAGAAGTTCTACAAATGATGTGAAAGAAAATGTTAAAAGCTGAGTGGAAAATGCAATCTATTACGTTCGTTTCCATGGAGAATAATCCGAAGAAGGCAATAGGCGGCTCATGGGATTCAAATGGGAGCGAGGGGGCATTAGCACACCTCGAACCTGTGAACACATGAGAGCCAAACCCAATGGAAGTAACCCATTGCCATGTTGGCTACCAACCCGGGTGGTGGTTATAAGGTGACGTGTAAAACTAGAATGTATTCAAATTATTGTTAAACTAAAATCCTCAGCATGAATTTTTCCTTACATGGTCATTTCAAGGTTTTCTTACATAGTCATTTCCATCGTGATAAAGCTCCCACAGCCAATGTCCAAATTCATATGCAATTATTAAATCTGAGATTGGACTATTCTCATCAAATAACGAGTGCCAAATGCCCAAATTATTTATTTCAATCCACATGTGTCCACACAAGGGGTGCCAGGGTGCTCGGCCCCTGCACAACTCCAAATATTCCTAGTTATTATACTAGGAGTATTTTTTTAGGTTAATTTGAAAAGTTCAGTGAGATTGGCGCTTACAAGTCCCTTGAATGAAAGAAGTTCTTAAAATTCCTATATTTGTGCGGAAAAGAACCCGCTAAATTCACCAATTATCTTTCGATCGTGCGTAAAATTAAGCACTGATTACATACATACACACAATCTCATCGCTTCCTCGACCTAGCAGGTTGCAGTTCATACTTATGGAATACACTTTTTATTAGCAAAGTAAAAACACAAGCGATTCAGAGGCACCAGAGGGCATACAAACAATTAAAGCTTTGGCATTGGTAAAACTCAATAATGAAAATGATACTGAAATGAGAGAGTAAACAAACCTTGTCTTTCTCAATCTGGTCTATGAGAGGCACCAGAGGGCTGGGTACAAATTTCCCAATAGCCTCACCATCTTGTAGAGTACTAGTATCATTTTCTTCATCAACAGAAGGATCATCATCCACATTACAGATCTCCACTGGTTTCTCAGTCACTTGTTGATTTTCATCACCACCGACAGCACTAGCTGAAGCACACCCACAAGTCTGCCCTGCCCCTGCTCTCTCTCTACCCTCCATCTCCCTCTCTCTCTCTCTAAACACCACAGATTGTGTTGTCGAAAACCCACCCAACAGATTTGGAAGGGAGACAAAGATCACCAAAAAGGAGAATTTCTCTCTCTTCTCTCTCTCTCTCTCTGATTTGGTAGTTGGATTTGTTTGTTTGCTTGTCTTTTGCAGTATCGGATTTTGTCGGCGTGTGGATAAATACTGTGGATCAGACACGCGTTATTTTGCAAGTTTGAATTTAAACGTTATTTTGCGCTTGAATTTAAAGTCTATTCGTTGTTTATTGAAATTCTAATCGCAAAATGATGTATTATGAGAGTAATAATATGTCTTGTAAAATGAGAAATAAATACTTAAAAAATTAAAAATTTTAACGGAACGAGGCCTCACACAATTATTTAGGTTTCAAGTTTCAACTCTTGTGACCGGGCCATGAAAGTGATTTTTAGTAAATTTTCTAATCAGAAAGTCTACACACAGATAATCTGTGCACAGATTTCTTTGTGGGGCCCACCACGGGTCGTACACAAATCATCCGAGTTGTTCATTAAATGTAAAATATTTTTTCAAGGGTCCCCGTAAAAAATAAGCTCAATCCGATACCTATAGATACTCGATCCAACCATACAACTTTTCATTATCCGAAAATCTGAATGAAAAGTTAGATGGTTGGATGACGCACCTATAGGTATCGGATTGAGTTTATTTTTATAAGAGACCCTAAAAAAAAAATTACATTTAATGAACGGCTCGGATGATTTGTGTGAGACCCATGGTGGGCCTCACAACTAAATCTGTGCATAGATTGTCTGTGTACATAGACTCTTTTCTAATTTTGGAATAGATAAGCCTTTGACTGAGAAAAGAATTAATTAGGGTGAGTGTAAAATGGTCTAGAAAACCCAGATTGGCATTCCTCAAAAAAAAATTGAACACCATGGCCCAATAATTTGATGAGAATCATTTTTTTAATTTAAAATTGCTTTTTTTCTAAACGGCATTAAAATTGTTGCTTTAATCGTTCGTAAAAGGATTGACTACCGTCTTATTTATTTTAAAAACATTTAATAAACTTCAAGTCACATCAAAATGTGGTACTCATTTTCAAAATTGACCTGATCTTAACTTTTTAAAGTGTGTTCATTCTCCTCTGTAAAAGATAATGTAAATAGGAAATTTAAAAAGGTGTTTGTCTTGACATTCTAAAACAGAAGGATGGCTAAAAAATGAGACAGATGGAGTCCGAACATAAAAATAAATAAATTCTAAGATAAATATGCTTGCTATCGATTTCAATTAACATCACTTTTTTGTACGTATATTACGGGCAAGCCCAACAACGACTCACTTTTTGCATGTTTTTCTCGGCCACTTTAAAATGTATAGACTAAACTTACTTGTATCTCGACTCATCTTAGAGTGACCAATCCCAGAGTCGAAAATCCAAAATGTAAATATCCCAACTTAAATCGAGGCAAAACCGCGTATGAACTAATGCCTAATGGTTAGGCGGTTAGGCCTTGAATGGACTAATAGAATGCCGCCCCAAGCGTGATAGTCCAGAAGTCCACAACCCAGCAATGGGCATCAACTAGATACTCTATCATGTGTGTCTTGCGAAACAGATCCCCAAAGTCAGAAATTTTCTCCGAGTTCAATTAATTTTAATTTCACTAAATTTTTTCGATAATCAGATGTAAGGACCAGTTTGCGCACACCTCCACAAATTTCGAAGCCTTAAAGTTAACGACATGACACAAACCCTTAAGTGATTCAAAGGTTTGAAATATTTAAGCCTCCAGGTGATTCGAACTTGCGACCTCATATAGGAAAATCGCTTATTTGCTTTCTCACACATTTTCATTAGATGCGTTTGGTCAAAGACCTTCTTTGGAAACTTACCTTTCATCATGCATCATAAACCAACCAGATACTATTAATGAATTATTGTTCTCCCAATTTTTGTGAACCAAATAAGTGTTGTCTGATTAAATACTAACCTATACAAGATTAAATTATCTGGGTTTTTTTTCTTCTCAGAATTGCCCCCCCCAAAAAAAAAAAGTTTCGCTAAATGAGATCATAATGAAACACAGTGTAAATCACATCTAACATTGTACCAAAGCTATGATCTCCCTAACTGCTGACACTTGTGCTATGCCCGAAGGGACCTGGGTTCGAGCCACGATACCCCTCTTCTCTCTCTCCACATCTAACATTATAATCTTCGCCAACTTCTTAAGACTAAAGTCCAATCTAGTCTCCTAATATCCCGTCCCATTCAGTTCGGCCTCTTGTGAGCCCGAAACAAGGCATTGATTGGTGTCCGATACACATAAGTAATTTTTTACTCACCAAGCTCCATAAAATAAAAGTTTCCGACCATTATTGTGGGACCGAGAAGGGCCAACTAGAGGTCAAACTGGAGGGGACCGGACATATGTGGACTAGACCTTATCCCAATGGGTGGGCAAAATTGCACCTGGGCTTAGGTCCAAGTCTCAAAATAATCGAAGGCCCGCAATTTAGGAGGAGTTGGGTTTTTTGGTCTTTTCATAATCTTCTAGCTTTTTCCCCCGTAATTAAACCGAAATGCAGGGGCAATCAACTACTGCCTCCCTATAAATATCCCCCCTTGTCCCAACCTTTCCCCCCTCCCTAATCCTCTCTCTCCCCTCTCTCTTCTCTTCTCTTCTCTTCTCTTCTCTTCTCTCTCTCTCTCTCTCTACAAGTGGGCGACCACCGGCGGCAACGCCTTGTCAACCTCCGGTAAGGTCCAGATTCCGGCCACAGCCTTTCCGATCTAATTTTTTTCGCAATATTAATCCTTCTTTTGGTGCCCATATACCCTTTGATTATTTACTCCCTTATTTTCCAATTTCCTTCGCCCAGAACCAAATTCCCAATTTTAACCGCTTCTTACCCTTAAAACATTTTCACTTTTCACCATTTTACCGTATAACCCCCAACCTTTTCTCCTTTAATTCAAGAGAGAGAGAGAGAGAGAGAGAGAAATAAGGTGAGGAGAGAGAGTAAGTCTGAGTGGTCCGGACTCCGGAGGAATATTAAAAAAAAAATACGTTGATTTCTGTGAGCTGACGTGGCATGCATCGAGCGAGGCATGAGTACGACAGCGACGATGAGCAATCAGGACCGTCGATTTCTGAATCATGCGCACGTGGGCCCCTCAGTTAAGCGCAAGGAGAGAGACGGTTTCGACGATCCGAAGCCGAAGCTAGCACGGCTTGGCATTCCCAGACCCGGCTCGCCGGCGCCGGCTCCCGAGCCGGCTTCGAGGAATCAGCTACTGGCGGGGTATCTAGCTCACGAGTTCCTCACGAAGGGCACTCTGTTCGGTCAGCCGTGGGACCCGGCTCGAGCCGAGGCTGTGCCCGTGTCAGCCGATCCGAGGAGGCTGAAGCCGTCAGGGCAGAAACTCAAAGCCGAGATGAGTTCGAGAGCCGAGCCGCAGGTGGAGAGGAATCAAAGGTACGTCGAAGTAGCGGATCTACTCAAGACTGACGGCGGGGCCCACTTTCCAGGTATCGTCAACCCTACCCAACTCGCGCGTTCCCTGCAGCTGTGACGCGGGCTTTGCCGGTACGCTCGCTCACGTGGAAGATCTTAATTGGTCCGTTCTTCCTCCACTAAACGAAACCAGTTATCCATTTCTTTTTCTTCTCTCTCTCTCTCTCTCTCTCTCTCTCTCTCTAAAATGCACCGCCCTTTTGTAGTTTTGTTATGTATATGTGATGTAATTGCATGTAGCTAACATGCGAGTATGTGAAAAACATGATACGAATTCCAGGTGAAGTAGAATTAGGAAGAATGAATGGTTAAATTTCATGATTTGTGAATTTGATATATCAAATCGTGCACTACAAGATCCCGCTTAGGTCCCGTTTCACTAAAAAAAATAAGTATGCACAGTGTTGTTTATGTATTGTGTTCCTAAACTTTCTCTAATTAAGCGTGGTTGAACTTGATCCCTTGAGGTCCGTTTGAACACCGAAAAAAATATAATGAAAAGTAAAAATTGATAGAAAGTGAATTGAAAGAAAAGAAAAAGAAAATGTAATTTTTTTCTCAGATCCGTTTGATTAGGATGAAAATTTTGCAAAAAAAATAATATAGAAAATAAAATATCATTATTTGAAAAGGAAGAAAGTTGCCCAAAATTAGAAGAAAAAAGGTGGAGGAAAGTTAAAGTAATTATTGTTGATTTTTTCGAGAAAATAAAATTTTCCTGCATATTTTGTGAGAAAAAGTGATGCAAGCTCTTAAGTTTAAGAGGATTGTACGGAAAAATTCACTTTCTAGGATATTTTTACTAAGTGAACACAAAAAAAGTATGTTTTTTTTTCTTGTATTTTCTATCATTATCTCGCTAATCAAACGGATCTTTGGTGAAACCATCAAGGATTGAGACATAGAGTAATGGAGCAGGCCCAAGATTTTCTTATTTATTCCATTGATTTGTTTGCTTTTAGTTTTGACATTAACCAGTTTCAACCGCTGCAGAGAGCGTTTTCATTTATAAATTATGTGAAGAATTA
>JAOTQK010000001.1:26218838-26236502 GCA_025642025.1 Rhododendron ferrugineum
TAGCTTGTAGACACTTTTAAAGCTAGCGCAATGGTAAAGTTGTCCCATCAATTCGATTCCTGGAAATAGCTCCTCTGCTTACAAGGGTGAGATTATGTACATCAATTAGGGGTGTGCACGGGGCGGGTGGGTCGGTTTTGACTCGAACCCCGAACCCGACCCGACCATGTCGGGTAGAACATTTTAGGACCCGCAAACCGAACCGCACATGTGTAAGAACCGTCCGCGAGCGGCGAGCCCGATTCTTTGCTTCGGTTCGGGTTGGTCGGGTCGGATCCGGCCCCACGGGTAAGGGACGCACCAACCCAAACCCCAAACCGAAATCTGATTTTTAACAGAAAGTAAACCCGCATCCATCCGAACCACATGTTCGACCCCGCCCGAGACCCTTTGGGTCGGGTCGGATTGATCGGGTTGCGGGTTTTTTGCACACCCCTAAGTCATCAATCATTGCCTAAACCTTGCATATTTAGAAGGTTAACCCAACTTACGAATTGTACCGCCTTGTTCTGAACATTCCGGGTGATAACAGGTGTTTTGCTCTGTCTCGATCATTTCTTGAATCTCGGCCGGTACTAGAAAGGTATTTTATTTTTTATTTTTTTTATAACAATTGGTTATTTCGTAATTACTCTCAAGTTGAGCCTTTTAATGCTATTTAAAATTTTTTTTTTTAAAAATTTCACTTGTCCTAGCCCTAGTTATTCACGTCACAAAACAACCATACCCTTCTCTTCTCGTATAGAGGCTTTTTTATTTTTATTTTTATTTTTTATAGTAACTCTTTATTTACTGAAGATATTTTTATTGTTAAAAAGTAGAAAATCATAACTTCTACTTTTATGTCTATGTTTTCCATGGTGAGTAGTATATTAGGAGTACTCTAAAAAAGTATAGAATGTATTATATCGATACATAAAAAACGGTACACCGGTACAGTCTTATACGTACGTAGCGTACTAGTAAAAAAAAAAGAAAAGAAATGGTTGTGGATACGAGATTCATAACTTTGATTGCAACACGATTATAGTCTCATGTAGGAGTAATAAACCGGTAAGGCCGGAATACTACTCTGCATGATTATAGTCTCTTTTTGTTAATCCAAGCTAAAAAATCTAAGTACTCCAACAGTTTTACTATACACTAACGGAACTTGTGGACCCCACACGTGATGCTGTAGAGTAGACCCACCTACCCTATGAGATGCATTGATTTATGCCCAGCTAATTAATTTGTACGAATCAGCATATTAAATGCATTAAGATTCTCAAAATTTAGTGTTTTGGCAATTAAATTAAAGTTGATATATACTATGATTTAATTGTAGTAACCCTAGCCTGCAGGGTCATATTCTTTTAATAATGGCATCAAATTAACCAAATGTTAAGCTCTTCAAATTAAAACTAGGGCTGGCTGGAAGTAATTAAATTTACTCTGGGAAAAATTAGGACTTTTTATGAAACATTGGTATCGAAAATCCAATATTAATTAAAACAAAACTTAACTCACTTTTCATGATCACGTAAAAAGATGTACAAATTCTCCAAGAAGTCGCAAAATTAAATTAAGACGATCAATGGACAAGCACCGCCAAAATTTTCTCTTGAGATTGATTTAGTTGTTGTTGCCGCGCGAATCTACTGATATGACAAACTACATGTTATCCAAAGTAAATCTATCCTGAAAATTAAAAATCTTGAGGGAATTAATGCAAGTCACGTACCGACAAGCGCCGCCATAATTTTCTTGTAAAATTCGTCAGTTTTTGAGGTTGAATCTAGCTAATTATATGAATAATCACAAGTGAATAAGTGATCCAAAGTAAATCTTTCCAAAAAATTCTAAAAAAATTGGAGAAAATTAATACAGACCACATATCGACAAGCGCCGCCAGAATGTTCTTTCAAACATATATATATAGTAGTACTAAATTAATTTTACCTGTTGTATAAAAGCAAATCAAGTTGGTTTGATTAATTATGTGAGATCCAACGTAAATATATATGGATTCAATATACTTAAAATTCAACTCGTCAAAATTCAAAAACATAATAATGAAAAAATTGACTATTAAAGTTTAAAAGCAGAGGTTCTAACGTGTATTCGATCAAGTAATGTGAAGCTTGAAAATTTATCCAATGCCCCGGGGCACCACCACGTGGTGTCCCAAACTCATCCTTCACCATACATTATGTAATCCCTACCACAAAGTGTGTGGAATCCACACAAATGTACGATAAATAAGAGCCCGGCCATTTGTGTACTTGTGAAGCTTCAATTATCTTATATAGCAAGAAAAGAAGTGGTAATAACAACCTCTCTCACTTATGTGATAAGAACACCGTTTCAGGGGAGTAATAATTCAGTAGTCTTAGAGCACAGCCACGTAGTGTTTCAGACCACCACGTGATGACCGGGCTCCGGGAGCACTGAATAATTAGACGATGTTTCAGGGAGAGAGAGATAAGGCAGATGTCGCCCATGCATCAGATCGGTCAATTGTAATCTTTAACTGGATTCCAAGGGAAACTTAAAGTCTAACCCATTTTTTCCCTTCATAAAAAGGTGGCTATAACAACCTAGCTCCCATGGACCCGTGGACGTGACCATAGGTATTCTAGACATGCAAATGGTTTCGTGAAAGACCAATCACTCATATGTTTTTACTGTCCCACCGAATGATCGATCGAAAGTGGGTCATAGCCGCACCAACAGGCCAGGGTTGCAACCTTGTGAACCCATTGTGCCCGGCCTCTAGTTAATTGTTAGACTTTGTCCCACATCGCTCATCTAAGCCACCCAAAACAAATAACATTTCATGATGTGCGTACGTAATAGAGAAGAAGACAATCGATCGAAAGAAAGTAACACCACCGCGAAGAAAACAAAACAACATTTCATTTAACCACAAGATACTCTTACATGATCCAAAATCACTCTCACAACATAAACAAAACACTCATCAAACTAAGGAAATGGAAGTACACCAAAACCCTAGAAAGGTACATTAAGATCGACGTTAAGATCAATCTCAAATCGCTTCACTTCAGCAGCTTCCTCATTCAAATCCACAAGATCGAGCCTCAGAGGTTGAACCAGCTGTGCAACCGGGGGTGACTTGGGGGGAGCCAGCAGGTTGAGCTCAAGGCTCATTTCCTTGAGGGGCTCAACCTTAGAATTAGATGGTTCGGCTTCTGATTTTTTACCATCAACTCTGCTTAGTTCCTCCAGAAATTCCTCCAACATGTTTTCATGCTCAGAGATATTCAAAACCTTCTTTCCTTTCCTTTTATCTCCCCAATTGTGGTACTCATATAAGTGTTCCAGTAGTCCCTCCGGGGGGTCAAGAATTATGTCACACTCCGGACAGTGAAATCGGTCGCTTGGTGGCACTTTGTTGAGGGTTGAATCGTCATAATATAAATACCCTCCTTCCATGAGAGAGAGAGAGAGAGAGAGAGAGAGAGAGATAGAAATTTTGTGATTTTTTTTTTCTGTACCTTTACCTCTGCTCTGGCGGATATGCAAAACCCTACAAGGAGCATGGCCTTATATAGGTGAGGATCACATGCATGGGATTGGAAGGGCATTTATGGTATTTGAGTGGATGGTGGGGGGGGTAACAATCTCATGATGCGTTGGATACAATTAATGATATATATTTAGAGCACTGATATTTGGGTTATAATTAATTCCTAACAGATGGAAATGATAAAGAAAGGTTTTGATACATTAAAGCGGCAAATTGAAGTTGAAACTAATTTGGTAGTAGTAGTATTTGAGAAAAATAATCTTTACAAGAAAATTAATTTCAAATTTCAAACAGCTGCATGCATGCCCTAATACCCCAAAACAAAAGGTTATTAATTGATCACTAACTTTGGGTTTTCGGATAAGAGATTATGGCGCTCTATTATTGTCAGATCAATAGACGGTAGTTGAAGTTAGTTTTACGCCAATATTGCGTACATTATATACGTTGATCATCATGTCCGTTTATCAAGGACAAAATGTCGGTTAATGACGTTGGTCACAGGTGATCATCAAATCTCACATATTTTCTAATAGGTGCTCATCAACTTGACCCTTTTTCTCTTTGAGTTGCCATGAATTCCATTCAAATTAAAGAAATCTAATTAAACTGTACAACAAATTAAAAATGAAGTTATAATGTAATTAGACAAGCAGAGATCCAGTTCTCTCTCATCATGAATTCATGATAAACAAAATTGTACAGCAACATATATATATATATATATATATATATAAATATATATGTAGCTCTGTCAAATATGTGAATCATGATCCATCATACTCTTCCTTAATATATACAGTATATAGGTTTTAGGAATTGCTTTAGTAGCGAAGAAGAAAGCCCTCAAAGAGAGAGGGAGAGAGACAGAAAACATCACTGGATGCATGCATGCCTGATTATTCAGAGGTTCTGAAGCACCGTCACATGATGTCCACACGGGTCTCTACCACGTATCATACATTCACGTACGTGGAGTCCATACATTAAATCGTGAATCTACGTGAATGTGTGGTGGCTGACAGAGCCCTTTGGAGCACCGTTGCACATTCATGTGGAGTCCATCCATTAAGTTTCCATACGTTAAAAAGTAATAATTTTCCCTTTCCAGGGGATATCCTAATCGATCCTTCTTTCCTTCGTTGTCATCGCCACATTTTGTTTTAGAGAGAGAGAGAATGATACCTTAAAATTATAGCAATCCTCAATTTAATTTCACAGACAGGCAAAACTAAACATCTAAACAACTATTTATTCCAATTTAGTCCTCTTACATGGTGCAGAGACAAACAAAATCACAACAAAGACAATATTTGGGATTTCGAGCTACATGAAAATTTCACAAAAATGGAGTTTAAGTAACTTTCTCTTAAACTCCATTTTTCCCACTCCCAAGAGTGAGCTCAAGGCTGATCACTTCAGCCTTGGGCTCCACGGAATTATAAGTTCCTGCAGCTTCAGATTTTTGACCTTTATACTCCTCCTCCAACAATCCCTTCAACATTGTTCGAGGGTCAGGAACGTCATTCAGCTTTAGTTTGCTCAGTACTGTACTTTTGTTTCGTTCTTCCCAATCATGGACTTCAACACAGTGAGCCACAACTTCCTCTACAGACATAAGCATTGTCTCACACTCGGGGCAAGGAATTTCTTCAATCAGTGGCCAGTATTTGTTGAGAACATTTGCCTCAAATTCGTTGAAATCTTCTTCAAGGGCAGAAAAGACATCGTACACGTCTCGTCCTTCCATCAGAAAGAGAGAGAGAGAGTGTGTGTGTATGAGAGAGAGAGAGAGAGAGAGAGAGAGAGAGAGAGAGAGAGACTAGAAAGAGTGTTTAACTTGAGGTCCTCAAGTGTGCAAACCCTACAGGGAGTGTGTCTCCTTATATAGATGAATGCATATATGCATGAACATGTGCAATGGAAGGGTATTAAGGACATTTGTTCACACTCTTGGTGTTGGTGGGTTGTCTCTACACTAAATGATATTTAGAGTACTGAATTCGGGGTATCCTAACAGATTTTGGTAATAATTATCCTGACAGATTTTGGTAATTATTATTATGGGTTCAAACACATGGCATAAAAGGAAAACACAAATTTCAGGAACTTTGTTTTTATCGAGAAGGCAGTTTAAAATTTTTTTTCCCGTTTCGATTGGATTTTTTTTTCAATTTTGGTCCATACTTTGATATTTGTCTAATTTTCTCGTTAAATCGAATGATTGATATTAGAAGGAAACCATATTTTGATGCTTTAGATTGAGCACATGGATAACTTAGTGGCGAATTTAGTAAGATTGGATAAGCAATTGTGGCTATGTTAAGCGACGACAAAGACGATGTAAGCCAATCATTATTAAAAATGGCGGCGTAACATGCAGAGATAAGTATGTCGTTGGCGCCGTCATTTTCTACTGGTTTTGACCTCTATAACTGTCTAATCAAAATTAAGAGACAAAGTTTATTAACATGTTTATCGTTAATGTCGTCTTAATCATTACTAATCACCAAACAATTAAAGTTATCAAGAGTCCTCATATTTTTAAAATTTGCACGTCTGAGTAATTGGAGGAATTATCTTAAATAATAAGGGGAATGAACGTTTATGGGAGGAATTATCTTAAATAATTGCCCAAATAAGGATTTATCTGATAGATTTGAGCACTTTTTTGGACAACAAATTAAAACACAGGCTGCATTCCGAAGATTATACATTGGTAACTAAATATGGAAAATATATTTCGAGTCTCAACTTGGTAAATGAACATTACTTCCTTATAGTTGAAGAGTTGATTTGCGAACACCCCGTGTTAGTTTTTGCGCGAAATAAACGACATATTGTACTGAAAAAACATAAGCTTCAAATGGATCAGATTAGGTTTTTATCGGGGACCTTGGATAAGAAGTTCTATTATTACACCTTGGATAAGAAGTTCTATTATAACACGTTGTGCAACAAAAAAGATGTCAGAATTTAGTCTTTTTGTTTTGGTCACTCGATAGATGTCTTAGCCTAGGGCGTCAAAATTAAGTCAATGATATTATTAAATGGTGGCAGCAGTGCGCTGCTGTATTGTATTTATGGAATTACCCAAACCAACCTTAGGTGTGCTAAGGATGCCGTTAATTAATATGGATTTTGATGCACTGAATTGTCAAATGAAATTATAGGCCGATACAAGTATAGTTTTGCACCTGTACAAAACGCGCAAGGTTGCCGCATTCATTTATCAATATTACATGCTTTATCATATTTCAACATCAAGCTTTCAAGATTTTCATCTTAAATTTAGCAAAGCTAAATAACTTTCCACAAAATCAACACTAATAGCAGGCTACAAATGTGTAAACAGAGTAACCGGAATAGGGGAACGGGAAGCAACATGCATGCCAGCTGCATGGATGAATCCAGAATAGATGTGGGGAAAGAAATGGAGCCGATACCAAGTAAACAAAGTGTCGAAATGCTTGTTGATGATTATGCCTCTGTGAAAGACCAATCGACATTCCTAATTACAACATTTTGATGCAGGATTCCCAAGTGCTTGGTTGTTTCAACTGCATCATGACTGAGTATTAAGAAAAGGCACCAGATCAATCTTCGTACTTTTTCCCGTTGGATTCATTCAATGAGTGTTTCCTGGGAGTGTCACGGGCGTTCTTTGGAAGCTGCAGAAATAAAACAGCATTATGGAATCTTGGTTTTCTAAGCAATATACTACTCGACAGAAGAGATTGTGATTTGAAGTAATTGAATATCTAAGAAAATGATCAGGGTAACTGATGTTCGAACAGTTTAATGTTGAGAGCTTTCTAGCAGAACAGAAATTTTCACAAATGCCACAAGTTTTGAGATCCTACGCACTAAAACAGCAGCATTAAAAATTTCATCTTTTCTCCTCTAGGATTCATGTCACTCCCTCTGGTGGGGTCCCACTCTAGTACGATCTGGAGTGCATGCACAGCAAGGTAGATAACCAGATCGTTGTGATTGCAGTAGTGATTGGATTAGGGATTTGCGGAGGGAGTCGCTGAGAGAGGATAAGAGCGTAGAAGCTAAATTTGTTTCTCTAGCTTCCTTACTATTAGCCTTTCTCTTGATAAATCATATCCCTCCGCAAATCCATGAGCAAAAAAAAAAGCCTTGAAGGTTTTCTGGTTTACATACAAGAGCAAGACTTTCTTCAGAAACACAAGGACATAGACTACGTTTATGAAACGTTACTCGTGGGATATCTATTATGACTCCCATCAAGGCCTCATCTGTACAAAACTCACCTAATTGAACTCAAAAGGGTGCCTCAACTGATCTTTTCCAGACTTCAATACCTTCATTTTTGTCTCCCTCTTCTTCTATTGAGAGCCTAATATATTCTCTATGTGCAAAGCGATCCCAATCTGTCAAAGACGGATCCTCTCGCTCCTGCTTACAACACCACATAATACTGAAGTTAAAGTAGGCTAGTAGCAGAGAAATTATACCTGCATCTCGATGGTGAGGCCATGAAATATCAAAGAACAAAATCGTAAAAGTACCTGGCGAATGAGAAATGGATCACGAGTTTCGAAAGCCATGAACTTATGGAGATTGAAAAGGATATTGAAAATGTGTCCTGAAAGTTTGCACCCTTTAAAGTCACGGAGTGTGATGTAATCCTCCCTCTGCAAGCAATATGGCGTCAGTGAAGGTGAAGAGATCTCCAAATAGACAAGGGAAAGGAGGATACAATGACAGGATAAGTTGCAACCTCTGGTTTAATCATGTCCACAATCTGACATAAGATGTCTTCAAATAGTATAGGCTCTTGGGCCATGCACTCTATTCGGTGAAACTGTTCCTCATAAAAATACTGCATTTCATTCACTGTTATCACCCCATTTCCATCCAAATCTATGCATTTGAACCTAACAAAGTTGTTCAAATAGTAAGTGGAGTAAAAAAGATGACCAAAAATAAATCTCTTGAATTAGCAGAAACTAAAGGCTTGGATTGCTTCGAATCTTGCGGGATACTCTACCTCAAATGTCTACCTCATAGTTTCATAAGGAAATTCCTACAAATCTAGACACTTAAAAGAGCCAATTTTCCTTCCACCATTTCCGCAGTGAATCCTCTCCTCGTTTAAAATGTTGACAAATTTAGGGTGCCAACAGTTCTTCTAAAGACTTTTTCATTAGGTTCTTGCCCAAGTCCTAAGTAATTTTTCCAAAATGCTTCACCAATTAGATTATCAATCATCTGGATGAGAATCCATCAGTCAAAAATTTAGTGCTACTACTGCTACCTAAAAATATCAACCATCAATGGTATCACTGGCTAATCGAGATATGAAATTGATGGAACCCAATTTGAGTGCATAAGAACTTGTAGCTACTGCAACTAATCAATACTTGTAATAAGGCCAATGCACTTTTGAACTGAAGAGAGCAGTTTGAGGTAGGCAGTAGCGGAAGATAGTTCTTCTTTTAGTATAGAAATCAATGACGGGAACAATTGGTACTTGGCAGAACATATAAGATAACTATACCAATACTCAAGACTAGGTTCAGATGATTTATCCTCCTCTGCCAGCACAAAATAAACAAAATCTTCATAAGCCATTTTCCCTTCAATATTGCTACTAAAGTTCCTTGGAACCTGAAAGGAATAGAGCAGAAGAACAACAATGCATTAGAGTTTAGTCGTAGATGCATAAGTGTTTAGGTATAGATGTTCACTCTGCACCAATATCAGTTAGGTTAATACACGTTTTTGAAGCATATAGTATCAAGTAACAAATACGAACCTGTGAAAATATCCTACCAATGATCCTGTAAGTAAGGGCATGATTACCATATCTGATAAGGTTCTCCTTGTCAATTAAGAAATCATGGTCTGTGTCCAGCTCCCAAAATATGCAGTATATAACATAAAAGTGCTCATAAGAGAAGTACCTGAATAAAAGGGAAAGCGTGAATCAACAGCTCACATCAATCAACAATCAATGAACCCAGTCATCAAACAGAAAAGAAATTAGTTCCCATGTTACCAATGGCAGTCATACACCAAAATTTCTAATACAATTTCTTAAAATAAGATAACACGTACAAATTAGTCTTATGAAACATAAAGAGACGAAGCCTCCTCGACCAGGATGAGCTTGCAGCCCACCAGTGTCCTTGTCTAAAACTTCCAGAAGTTCATTTGTGTCTGCTGCCCTTAAAAAGGAACTAACTCAAAATATATATACGGGCTCTGGCAGCTTGTTTAGCGAGCCCCAGAAATAACGTAGATCCTTCGAAGGAGTACACCAGATGCTGAATTAAAAATATACTTGTAATTGCAGCCAAACTGAAAATAAGTTTTCAAATGTCCTTCACTCCAATCATGCAAAGAATCTCCCAAGCACAATTACCTCAGAATTTTGTTAATATCCTTTTCTTCATCTGCATGCTGCATTGCTGCAATAAGGTTTCCACGTTTCAGCTCCCTGAGGGTCAGTTGGCCATTTCCAGATCTATTGACGTAGAAAAATATTCTGCATACAACAGTTTCAGCTGGACCATTGTTCATGTTCAAAGCATGTTAGTAACCACATGTCCACTAACTTTTAAAAGAAAAAAGAGAACAATACTAGATTAAATGTCCAAAATACAACTGAAAAATGTCTGTCAAGATTAACAGCAGTTTTGCCATGATCTGTTCCATTCATCCCAAGTCTTACCTTGTGACCACGAACAAAAAAAAAAAGAAAAAAAAGAAAAAGGTGGGACATTAGATCAACAGTCCCACAAGTAAGCCACAAGGAACTGGTCAACTGATTAAGAGCATACCATATCTTTCTTGAAAGCTGGGTGTGCTTTGTAAGAACTCCAACCCTGGATGGGTAGCCAAAAGTTCCCGAAGAAAAGGTTTGAAGTCAGCCTGAATGCAAGATCCAGAGAAATGAATGGCGAATACATAAAAGAAAATTGAAATGAAGAAGAAAAGAGCCAAAGGCAATTATAACATACAACCAAATCTAGGGCCACGTCATGGCATACAACCAACGTCTGTGGCCACTAGGATTGCAGAGATTTACCAGTGATCCTGTTGCAATTTCTGTTAACTCTTAACCATACGCATGAAGGAAAAGTTGAGATTCCAAATATCACACCGAAGTAAGAATCATTGAAATAACCTTGGTAAGATATTTAAGGTTAGGTTGCTTAAGAATTTTGAATATCTGGGTCGCTATATCCTTTGTCAGCATGTTGCCATCAACCCAATATTTGACAAATGCATCTCTGCAAACACGAAAAATTATGCAGCATATCAGCAAGGAGGGGTGACAAACCTTGTTCTCATGTGATATTAAGCTAAAATTATCTTCCCGTGGGTTAACAATTCATAGTTATGCACTTGTCAGAATCTAAGGGTCCTAAACTGATTTAGTTACCTAGTAACCATTCCTGTGCAAGCAGTGTCTATCTTTCCGAAAAGTGCAGAGGAAAAGAATGACGGCAACTTGCATAATTCCTTTGTGACTTGTTTAAATTCTGCATCACGAAATTAAGAAAAGAGTTACTCTAGTCTACGATAGGAGGAAAGATAAAACCAAGATTTATCTTCCGACATAGATGTAATAGAAAACCAGAGAAAGCAGATATCTGACCATGTACTTGCAATCCATCCGATCCATTGAAAAGCTGATTGATTCTAGAAAGACATTGTTCATTTAGTTCCTTTGGGGCTGGACAACCATTTTGAAAATAGAACTGAAAGAACATAAATACACATGGATGTTGCATTCGATACATACCACAAGTAACAACAGCATTACAATTAGGGGCGATAAACGAGTCGAGCAGTTAGTCGTTCAAGTTTGGTTTGAAAACTTAACGAGCTTCAAAACATGTTCAAGCTTTAGCTTATTTATGAGACAAGCTGATCTCAAACGGGCTTCAATCGAGCCAAACACGAGTAGAGTAGTAGCTTGTTCGAGCCTGGTTTAAAAGCTTAACGATTTTCAAAAAATGTTCAAGCTTCATTTGTTTATGTAACAAATCTATCACAAATGAGCTTCTAAAACACAAGCTCAAACTCGAATAGCTTGGTTCATTTATCAGCCTTCATTACGATTGATTCAATGGGTCAAACCTGAGGTATGTTTTCTCTTACTGGTTCGCATTTCAGTGTAGAACCCAGTGAAAAAGGGTTAGTCCTCTGCTTCAAAGAACGGGGAGAACCAGAATCAATTCCAGGTGAAAGTGGAGGTGCACTACTACCCACATGAAAGTTAGAAGCCAATGAATTGCTACCACCAACAATATTTGAAATCGAAGTGGTCCCAGTGGCATTATTAGTAGGTATACCTGATTTTGCATCATTAAGTAACGATTTCACCTGCATTTTTCCAAAATAGAGGGAAATATATACAACAAGACTATTAAGAAATCGACCAAATCAACAAACAAATACAGGCGCGTGAAAAGAACAATCAAGAAAATAAACAAAGAACACAAGACATGTACATTTTGAAGTGGTTCCCAAATGCGTGGTTGAATATGTTAGGGTCCGGGGTGCCCCCTTGAATTAGGTTACACAATGCCACTCCCCACAACTGCTTTAAAAATAGACTTACGGGTGCGATGTTGAATGACATAAAAGATTTAATTGAAGCCATTAACACCAATTGGTTTTAGGAAAGTGGTGGAAAAGCGGTCCGAAAAGTGGTATCAGAGCCAGAAGGTTATAGGTTCGAATCGTGGGAGCGTCATCGCGAAGGAGGGACTATTGGGCCCAGAGTGCCCCATGAATTTGGTTACATAATGACACTCTCTACAACGGCTCTAAAAACAGACTTACGAGTGCGATGTTGAATGCCATAAAAAGACTAAATTGAAGTCTCTCTAACAGGTTTTAAGAGAGATGGTGGAAAAGCGGTCCGACGGAATACATCTACAGCTCATACCAGTTTCTACTACCTATGGGATGAAAAGGGAATACAAGTGGATATAAGAAGTACTTATAACCTAGCTAAGCCAGTTTTCACTACGTATGGGATGAAACAAGAGTACAAGTGGATAGAAGAAGTAGTATTTATAACCTAGCTAAGCGCAACCCAAACCGAATATGGCTTTCACAAGCCCAACATAGACACCCACTCCAAAATCAACCAATGAGTTTCGACCCGAAGAGGAAAAAAAATAACAAAATCACAAGAAGGAAAGGTACCAGTCGGCCAGTTTCTGGAAGTGATAACCACTGAGCAAACAAGTCTTCGGCAATCCGAGGGCTGTTCTTTAGCCCTACAGAGGAGACCTCTTGTTCTTGTAGTTGCAGCAACAGTTCAGGGTCCAGTGACGTCACATCCCCTACGATATCCATATCCAGTCTATATACAAATGAAATGGTTGTATATCATCAGTCACCACAACTTCCAAAATCTAGCTCCAAACAACCACCGACGAGAGAGAGAGAGAGAGAGAGAGAGAGGGAGCGCACTAGTTACAGAAGTTTTCACGTATACGTATGCTCCTACTTACGTGTCTACATACACTCCTCTCGCTATGACTCTTCCATTTGGAAAAAATTTCAGTGCCGGGTGGCTATGCCTGCTCGGCGAAGTTGAACCGTACATTACGTTTTTGGACGACTCAGATTTGAATGTGCCGAGCGGGGTAATACGTGGGATATACCCACCCGGCACCGAAAAATTTCTCTCCTTGAATTTTAACAATTGGTTTTCATTTTCTTTACCAATCACATGAATAAACACTCTTTTCTTTTTCTTTTTTCAAATGCACTCCCATTTTTGTTCACTAATTTACAATCTTCTCCTTTCAAATGTGAAAGAGTATACAAATGAAAGGTTCATATTGCAAATTAACATGAAAAAAAAGAAGAGAAGTTATAAAAAAGGAAAGTCAAATGGTAATCTGACAAGTGATTATTCGGTGCGTTTCGAATATTGTCATGTGGTACTCTATGGGACTTCTCCGCCACAAATTGGTGTAATAGTTCTGCACTTATCGGTAGAACCCACACCAATGCTAGAACATCATGTGCTAGTGCTCCGGAAGCAATTACGAGTAATAATTTTCTGTCACACACCAATGACCGTCTCATATTTCATTAAGTTGTCATTTTTTTTCTTTCAATTTGATAACTTTAAGAATTACAGTTTCCTACTTTGCCCAAGCCCGGCAGTAAGTATAAGCTCAGCAAGTCACCGTCAAAAGCCCACAAATTTGGCCTTAAAATTGGGGCTCGTTATGGAAAAATCTAACATCCCCTTCAGATGGTGAGTAAATATGAGATAAGAAAAGGGAGCCATTTTTCACTACGTGAGATTGGATGAGAAAGAAGAAGAGCCAACCAAAAATGATTTGATTAGAAACCATGACCCTTTCTGTTATTTACTCACTCCATCCAAACGGGTTGTAAGGGTGTCTAAATGACAATAATGCTGCACGATCTTTATGCACAAGCAGCACAACTGTACATTAGCCAGATAACGAACACAATAATAGCAAGAAATGGTGCCTGGAGGGTTCAATCCAGGCAGAAACCAGATTAATATCAACCACATGAAACAAATTTTCACCCAGAAGTCTCTCTCATATAGTTCAAATTTTCAGCATTCCATAAGTAGTACAATTTCAGCATTCAAAGATTTACTGCTAGCATGGTGCACCATACTTAGTACTGCAATTACTTCGAACAGCTACATAGTAATAAGCATGAAGCCTGTTAAGTGCCTAATATTTCGGAGGTGGCTTTTGAGTTGGCAGCAGTCCAAAGCGTTTCTTTAGAAGAACTCTCTGTCTTGAAAATTTGTCATCAGGAGAGAATCGAGCTGTAGTTGAAAAACAAAAGCAGATCAATTACTAAAGAAACTGTATAGTTGCATAATTTTCTTTTGTAGATAATATATCATTGAGTAGTATCAAAACATACGTACAAACTGAGACACGTAAAAGAGCATACAAAGCCTGAAAAGGACGATGAAGAGAAAAGGGAGAAAATGATTCACTATAAGTATAGTGAAGACTTAAAAATAATTCTACTTGGATTAAGCATTCAAAAGAAAAAGAGGATAACCAACTCTTAGATTGTGGAGTGGAGACAAAGTAATGCATATCTATTTCCAGGTGTTGGTGACAAAAAGAAGAGAATTGTGGGTGCGAATATATTTCGTTGAACCAAGTGGCCCATTCTAAACGACATGCTAGAAAAGGAGTGGAGACTATATAAATTAGTTCCGCGCCAACTCTGGAGGGCTATCGTCAAGAATAGGGTACCATAGGATAGTGACAAAAACAGAAAGGTGAAGTTCCAAAGGCAGAAACACCATGCTGTAAGCAAATTGACTCAACTTGAAAATACTGAACCCGCATTCGAAAATTGGAACCATAATAATCAAGAGGACAACATCACAGAAATGAAACTTTGGTCAACACAGCTCTCTCTCTTAACTAAACCTCATTGGTCTAGAAAAGGTCCGAAAGCCTCATTTTAGAATTACTTAGAACATGACTTTGGATAAATTTACTTTCAATGGAGAAACCAAACAACAGCTCCACTGGATGGAGATAGTTGTTTTCTTAAATCCCCCAATAACAACCCAGTCTACTTCAGCCATTATCCATGGTTAAACCATGACAAACAAGAGAAGGGATGATATTTTTATGGGCATACTCAACCTGTAGTTTAATCCAAAGGATCCTTGAAAGTCGGAAACTCCTTTCCCCTTTTGAAAGTACAACAAAAATAGACTAATACACCCACAAAACATAAAGAAAAGTACCTGGATGAGCAGATTGTGTAGCCAATCCAAGTGGTGATTCTTTCTGCGTGCAGAAAAGCAACTCAAAAGTCAATAGTGAGCATAATACATGACAAAGCCAACTAAAAATTAAATTGGCTGAGCTAAACAAAATATGGAAGATGAACGTGAAAATTAGATGAGCTGGGCTGAACAAAATATGGGCAATGAATTCATAAAAAGAAGATGGACGATAGATTCCATTCACTTTAACCATCTAGAAATATCCAATAAGGGCTTCAAATGGTTCAGTGAAATATGTACACGTACCTTCCAGATTGAAATATTAAAATTTCCGAGGGCACATCCAGTCGTACATGTACCTTAATTTTTGTAGCTTTTTCCATATCTACGTAAACCTATTACAGTACTGTATATGTGGTTCATAGCCTATCTAACATGCGCCTTAAGCTATGTGTGTTGCACAATATCTCTCCTATCTCAAGCTCCAGGAGAATTGGCCTTAGTGCAACTTGAGCCTTAGAGCAAGTCCAACCGTTAGTGCCAAATGGCATTACCGAAGCCATTTTTTAGCTCACTACAATGTGATAAAATAGCAATGCTATGAGACCGGTTTGTGTCATTTTGGCACAATCTCAAAACCAGACCATCAGATTAAGCTCATCCCGTTTTTCGATGCAATGCAATGGCTTGGATCATGTGACAAGTTTGGCAATTGCGCAAAATGGCTTTATTCATTGCCAAAAAATGGCAATGGCAACGGAAAATCTGGCTTTATGGGTGTTGATACTCTAAATAAGACCACATCCAACAAACGTTCCAACTTAAGCCAAATGACAGCTAAACATGATACTTACTACATCTATATGGCCCACAACTTGAACTACATCTATATGGCCCACAACTTGACTCATTCAAATCCAACTGACCCAACATATCAACCTTCCTAACTAGGATTCCAATTCATGAGGTGTAGTGGTGGACCATCTCGGAGATGAGCCACAATGGTAGAAGCATTAAGCAACTCAAGCCACAAAAGCCTCAAGAAGGTTCAAAGGCTTAACTTAACATTTAGGATTGCTTGCACCGATAACATTCATGTTCATGTACCAACACCACCATCAAGCTTAACCTAACTACTAGCTACCATCAAAGTTGAGCTTCATCAATGTTCAACACTCCACATAAATAGATAACATCTAATCACCGGTGAAACCAAAGCTTAATTGAACCGGGTGGATAGCCCTCGATTGAAGCAAAAGATAATTCATGTAGTTAAGCCCAACTAATTGGGACATAAGGTTCAATTTGATGTGGTTTACAATAGGGGTTATGAAAGGAAAAAAAGAACTTAACTAAAACCCAAGTCGTACGAGTTAGCAAGTCCTTGGCATGGTCCGATTTCTCATACTCTAGGAATGTTTCAATGAGGGGTTAAAAACTATATATAGCAACACTAAATGGTTGGAACTGCTGTTGTAACGTGGAACATCATACCATATAAATAAATAAATAAATAAAAAACAACATTGACCAAAAAAACCCACAGACCTTAGTAGTGTAAACTTTGTCACCCTTCTCGTTTATGTAGAACTGAAGATACATTCTGTCAAAACTGTTCACCTATGGATACGAGACAACAAAACAATTAAGAGCAATCGGCATACAGAACACAAACATCAAAACAGAACAAATCGAACCCAATTGGTTATTATACAGAATACGGACCCGAAAAGAGAGTATCTTCCAAAGCACACAAAAATTTTACTATCCTCTACCGTTAACTTTTTCTCAACAAACAAACACTCTATTAGCAACTACGAGCACTGAAATTTAAGATGGATGAAGATTAATAGCACATAGAAGCTTACCAGAAATTACGCGGGAAGCTAATTCTTAGTTGTGGAGCCTTTGAAGTTTGTACTTCTCAAACCCTGGAGACCTCTACAATTGGGGGGAGGAAACCCTAATGTGTATATGTGAGACGAGAAGCCGTGTTTACGGTATTGTCCAGAGGATTGCTCAGAAAGACAGCTAGGGTATTATCAGGGGAGTGGGGGCAGTATTGTCCAATTAAATGTCAATCTTTTAATTTCTTTCTGTCGTATTGTAAACTTTTTTCCTATTTTGGTGTGTATTTTTTAGATTCTTCTCGTCGATCCGAACGAACGATGTGAGGTAAGAAAAATACCAAAATCTACTTAAAAATTAAGATAAAATAATCAAATAGACTGAAAAAAAAATCACCAAAAAGTTAGGTCGAAGGAGGACTTATTGAAACTTGGCGAGTGTGTGTACGGACAATCAAATGAAGTTTATAGGTTATTGAATTTTTGAACAAGGTGTGAGTAAACAAATCGCCGAATTGCAAATCCAATTC
>JAOTQK010000001.1:26246079-26257203 GCA_025642025.1 Rhododendron ferrugineum
GAGAGAGAGAGAGAGAGAGAGAGAGAGAGAGAGAGAGAGAGAGAGAGAGAGAGAGATTTTGTTTCCAAAAGGAAGTCGACAATCAGAGTCTCCAAAGGAAATCTGGTCAAGGAAGTCAGTAGGGGGGGTGTTAAGAGCACTTCGTTTTGGGATTGCTTGGGCTCTAAGAATCCTAAACTTGATACAATTAGGAAATCCTACGTCCAAGCGGAATTATATTTCCCAGAGACATTCTGAATACAGCTAGCTCTTCTATAGCCTATATATATGGCTAGTCTTCCAAAGTTCTAATGCCCCTCACAGTCTTACAGAATACCAGATCTTCTCATAAATTAATTCCTACCCACAATACCAGTCACTCTCTCTGTTCTAAGCAACAACGATGGCGTTCGACGGAGAGATTCTCGAAATCTTCTCATGGTTACCGGCAAAATCCCTCCTCAAATTCAGTTCAGCTTGCAACGCTTGCAAAGATTATGTCTCCGATCCGTTTTTCATCAAAAAACAAAACAGAAACATGCAGTTGAAGGGCGACTCTAGCTTCTTCGTACAACCATATTCATGCCAAAGATTCGAAGGAAATTTGGAGTTTCATACTTTACCCGGTGAGGAGAATTCCGAGGGGGTGCCTAACGAGTGTGTCAAATTCATGAAAACTAATGGCCGGGTGCTTGCTTCGAGTAACGGGCTGGTTTGTTGTAGAAATATTTGCAACCAAGCAACGATGAACCATCTGTTATTTATTTGCAACCCGGCTACGCGAAGCTGGCTAGGCATTCCCTCCCCGGCTAACCTCAGAAGCACGACGGATAAGGATTTGCATGTCTTTTTCCAGTGCAATATCGAGTTATATGATCAGTTTCCCCGCGATTACCTTTTAATGTTGATGGAATATGAAGAAGATTGGTCCAACACCCTTTCATGCAAAATCTACGTACCCCAAAAGGAGATATGGCTTGAGGCTGGGCACATGGACAGTGGCGGTAGAAACTTGTTATTTGAATTTGGCGTGTATCAAGGTGGCACTATTTATTTTTTATCAGATTGGTCTCCTTGTTTTGCTGAAAGAAGTCCTTTTTATTGGCCATATGTTGTTGCGTTCAATCCCGAAGAGGGTAAGTCAAGATTTTTAAAAGTACCGAAGGAGTCAAGAAAAGGCCTTATTGATCGGAGTTGTAGGATGCGTATATTTCCATGGGAAAAAGAGAACTCGATCTGTTTGGTCAAGTTACTCAAGGGTGTGCTTATTGTATGGGTGTTGCGAGACTTTAACTCGGGGTCATGGAGTAGGATTCTCAAGATACGTGGGCGAGCAATGCGAATGGTCGAGCCCGAGCCCATTATAGCTGGTTTTACCGTTTTGAAAGGGAGTACGTTACTAGTCGCCACGACAAAAAGGGTATATCGATACGATCTCACCGGTGATTGGAAAAGCAGGAGGGTTAGGAACATATGTCGACATCAATGTGGCGGGGATGTGTTGCTAAGTTCGTACTCAAGTACTCTTCGCTTGTGTGGAGACGGCGCGTCAGTGTTGCCTATATAAATTCTTGGAAGGTTTCTTTAGAACCGTAGTTGTTTGTTTGTGGTTGGAAATTTTACATTGTCCATATACTTCCCACTAGGAAGTAGTATTTGTTGTTCGTTCTTCCCCCTCGTTGGAGTATTTTGCTTGGTTGTTCGTTAATCGGCTTCAATATTAGACATGGCTTTAGTTACTGTTTTGGAATTACTGGTGATTTGTTTAATTGTGTAATTAACTTAATCAATTTAGCTGTTTCACAAATTTTCATTGCTATGTGGAATTCTTCTTTGTAGAAATTCACAACTATTCATTCCATATATCTGTTTTGGTTGAACTACCTACATTGTTTTACGACTTGTTTCATATAAATTGATTAACGAAACTTTCGAATGAATAAGTCATAACTAGATACAATCAAAAATCACTTTTGATCCAAATACAAGTTTCTCTAGTCGTATTTAAAAAGACAAAGCAAAAAAAATTAGAAAAATAAACTGAGTTCCCAGCCCCTGGTTGTGATGCAGTAATTACGTAGAATATGAAGAAATCAGACAAGAAAGGAGAAAAGAAATTACTACATAGTTCGGCTTAAAACCTAATCTTCATCGGAGACGTCCTACGAAGGAACCTCACTGTGGATAAGATAATACAGTGACAGGGTTTGTAACTGCAACTCTCCTGGAGCCCCAGTACTCCATACCTTACATAACAAATGGGTAAAAAATCTTGAATAATAACCAATGGCAAACCACGCTGCTTGTCTATAGTTTGTTGTGCGCAAGCAGGTTATAATCATCACCCCGATTGAATTCAAGGCATCCCTCAGAAAGATCAGCAACCCCAAGAGGGAGCACGTCAAGCAGAACTGCAGCGGTTCCAACCCTTATTTCTGAAAAACGTTGCAGGAAAACTATTGGACTACTTAGAAATTTGAACCAAAAGCTATATGGACACAGAAGTAGTAATTCCAACCAGCAGCACTTGTTATATAATTATTCCTGTGCCTGGATGACTTCCACTTTGAAATGTCAGCTAAAAGTTGCCAAATTTGGAGAGATCACCGATAATAGGCCATGTGCCTGGATGACCTAAAAGGAGACGAATCAAAGGGGGAAGATTTCTGGATTATAGCTGAAGGATTGGCAGGTTTCTTTTTCTCTTGCTTTGTTTCAGATCGAAGCCACGACTCAACCACTGAAAGTAGATTAGCGGAGTTCTTCAACTCACCAAGCTCGGATAATTTTTCGGTCCTCTTTAATTCGCCATCTTGGATGTAGGCCAAATCCGTTGCCCACGTTTCCAGTCCATCAAAAATATGGGTTGCATACACAATGGTAGCTCCTCTCTACCCAATAGCAGTCCAAACAAGATAAAAACAAATAAATGCCTTTGTTAAGATTTGGGAAAGTTGATATTAAAGACAAATATTGAAGTACAGTAACATGTGTAACCTAAGCTAAAACTTCTTCGGTGTTCGTCCATTTTAGGAATTAATGCCATTTTTTAGAATCTTGTTCATGTACATATGTCAAAACCTAATATTGAAGTACAGTAACATGTTAACCTAAGCTACAACTTCTTCCGTGTTCGTCCATTTTAGGACTTAATGCCATTTTTTAGAATCTTTTTTTTTTTGGGTAAGGATATTTTTTTTTTTAGAATCTTGTTCATATACATATGTAAAAACCTAAAAATACGCCAAACATGTCCACACCTGCTCACATTCTTCCTTAAAGAAGTCCAGCAAATCTAGCCTGGCAACAACATCTAGATCAACTGTAACCTCGTCTAGCAAAAGAACCTGCAGGAGAGTAGTTTCGAGTCACTAAAACTAAGAGATGCAAAACCATGTGACCAAACAGAACCGGATGCTTGTCTAAAAAAACGCAGGTGCATGCCCATGCTACCATGTACACTTTAATTGATTCAAACGTGCATGGGCAACAGAAAAAGATATGCACACACACAACAACTACAAGATTCATGAAGAGGAAGAATAAGGGAAAGGGGAAAACAAATATGAAGAGGTGCCTATCCGCAAGTGAAGTAAATGGAAAAGGTTCACTTAGGTCTACAAATCTTCTAACACAACTAAAACGTTCAGCTTTCAGGAATCACATCAGATTGGACCAAATTACCAGCAAATATATGTTAACCTGAAACTCACGCAACTCTAGCACAACATGTAACTAACACATATTCTAATTCACAGAAACATATACACGAGCCAATGGAACAAAGATACCTGAAAAGCATGGAGAAGACCCATGCAGATTTGGACTCGACGCCGCTGACCATCAGAAACCTTATGCATTCGCCACTGTAGATCAATATCGAGCAGTTCAATCAGCTTCTCTCGTCGAACAGGGTCAACTCCTTCAACTGGATGACAAGGAAAAATTAAACAAGTTCACGGCGCATTTTCAAACTATGGATTCAACAAGAATTAGGTAGTTTTTCATAGAGAGAACATGAGTCGGATTGAGTCTACCATCTACATTCAAAAGATAGAATAAATCTTTTCCTCCACACTAACTGTCAACATTAGTTTGGAATATTAAGATAAAGTGCCAATCAAAAGAGTGGACAAATGGCTGTTAATTCAGACTTGAAGGAAGTAGATGATTGTCATGGCATGAAAAAATTATCCGTAAGCATTATCACACTAACGCTTTTACTGACCTCCAAATATCATATGTTCAGCAGAAAAGTCTCCTTGAAGTGGTACCTCTCCCTGAATGTTAAAAGGCAGTACAATTTAGAATCGCATCTTAATTTCCTACAGGACGTGCTCTCTTCGAAACCAACATTTAACGGTAAAATCTAGAAAGCTCTAAAACTAAAATATTGCAAAAAATTCCACCCATGTGTACAATCTGATATCAAATAATAAAGGTCAGGCTGAATAATATGAAAGGACCAAGGGCAATCTTAAATATGAAAGGCATACTAGGCTAGATGTGTTAGCACTCTATCTTGCAGCTCCACCTTGAAAAAATGGAAGTTACCTTAAATCAACCCAGAGGCTCACAAACCATGCCACCCAACAATAAGATGAACATTTTGATGACAAGCATGGGTATTATAAAAGATCTACTGATGAAAGACACAAGGACTACTTCACTCCCAACCAACCCACTAGAAGTAGATACATGAACAGGCCAATTAGTCTTCTAAATGGCTGTGATGATCATGCTTCATATGCACTTCAAGGTTTTTTGAAAAGCAATGCACTTCACAGTTGAGGAGAGAATTAATGTCTCATAAATGTTAATTAGGCTCTGGAAATATGGCATAAATTCCTTTTGAAACCAAATGAATTTATTAGTAAGTTGCTAGGGAGAGAGATTAGTTGATCTAAAGTTTCCAAACGATAAGCAGCAAACACCAAATTAAGTCTTAAAAACCCAAACACGTAATAATATAAGCCTGATTCAAGCATTCACATTCTCCTTAAAATTGTATAATTCCCTTATGCCAGGAGAAACAGAAAAGGTACAGCACTTATGGGTTTTACATGAGCTTGGTAAAAAACTCACAGCAGAGCCAACAGTTTTACTCCAAGATCCTCCCAGATAAGATAAGTCACCATTACAAACTAGGTGTGTATCATGAAAAGCTGAACCATTAAGCACCCGAACAATATCTCTTCCGCCAACCATATGCTTCCCAGCCAAGATCTTCAACAAAGTGGTTTTCCCTACACAATATGAGCAGCGAGGGGGATTCAGTAAACAGAGAATGAAATTTCTCCTGACAACTTAGACGCTCAGTAGTCAGTACAGTCAGGGGTGTAAGGTAATAATAGGAAATCATGTCAATATTTGGAAAATTTGATTGCTCCACCCAGCCAATCGGCCCAATCCTACTATCTGACATGAATAAATGAGGACCTCGGATTTGTAACTTGTAAAGCAACTGATGGAAGTGACTTTCAAGAAAGCCAATTTCAACTAAATTTTGAGTTGGAGTACTTGACTTTTTTTTGTTTTGCTTTATTAAAAAAATTTCGAGTTTGTTTGTTTTGCGCTTAACTTTTGTGGATTATTTGTTCGTCTCGACGAGAGGAATTGGAAATGTAAGAAACTATAACATTTACATTTTCCCAACATTTGTCGAACATATCCACAAAAAAAATCGGAAAAGCCAGTTTTTTAGACTTTTTCTTGATATTTCCAATTTTTTTTTGGGTAAATGTCATTATTTCTACTTTTCTGATTCCTCTCGTCGAGACGAACCAATAATAAACGCAAATAATTTTTGGAAAAATATAAATAAAGACAAAACAAAAAGAGTCAAGTACTACAACTTTTAGTTTAGTGGAAACAAGTCCCTTTCTTCATTCATGCATCTAAGAAAGTAAAAAAAAAAAAGGATCATACTAAAATCATGAATAATGCGGGATAGCTTCGATAATAGTAGCTTCCACTAAGAACAGAGACAGTAAGTAAAAACAAGAAAGAAGATCAAATGAATGGGAATGCGAATGTTTTGCCTTCTCTCTCTCTCTCTCTCTCTCTCTCTCTCGTGTTCTGTGTTGAAACTCTGGTTCATTCTCTGTTTTCCCACAGTATGCACGTAGCCACTCTCTCCCAAATTGGCAACCATACATTTGGAACAAAAAGATCATGGAAGCTACTATAATAACCTGAATTCCAACAAAGTAAACACTCCCAATTCGAGGGTAGTTGCAAACAATACGCACGCAATCACAAAGAACATAATCACGCAATTGACTAACAGAAAACACAAAACAATGGTATTATACAATCAAGGAAGAAAAAAAAGATCATTTGCGATAAAAATGTGATTTTGATTACCGGATCCGTTGGCACCGACGAGAAGGCATCGAGATCCGGGCAAGATACTGAGACTGAAGTCCAGGAAAAGCGGGGGTTGGGCATCGTACGAGAATTGCATACCACTCACCCGAATACCGCTCGAACTCTCCTCCTCCATTATCCCTGTTCTCTCTCTCTCTCTCTGTCACACACTTTATATGCGTCGCAACGCTGAGTTTTCTTCCCGCGACCGAACTCCAATGAATGTTCGTCGTGTTCGATTGAATGGCCTCTGTCCAGTTCGAGGCTCACCTTCTTTGAACGTGTCTCCATCCCACCCCTTCGTTTGTTGAGATTTGCGGCCGTTTGTAATTTACAAGGGTGAACTACATTTAAACCCCCTGAACTATTGACTTGGGGCGGCTATTAGCCGCTCCCGTATTTTCTCCCTTATCCTATTAATTTTTTTTAACTATACTCGGCAGTTAGTTACTGAAATTGAAATACATTTTCAGTATCTAATTACCGAAATATAATCTTTTTTTCAACAGCAATTTACCGAAAATATATGTTCGGCAGTTGTTTACCGAAGGTTGAATATATTTTCGACATGTAGTTACCGAAATATAGTCTTGTTTTCAACAGCTATTTACCGAAATGTTGTGTATGAATTTCAACAACTATTTACCGAAATGTAGTGGGCTAAAGGAGAAAATACGAGGCTGCAAATAGTCGGCCCCTTGACTTGTTTTTTGAGTTGTCCCCTGAATGTTTCAAGAACCCCTCTCAGGCCAATTTCTCGGTGGCATTTTTGTCACAATTTTTGCTTGTTTTCTCTTAATTTTAGGGTAGTGATTTTAACACTTTCCTTTTATTAATTGGCACTTCTATTTTTTGTTACGTGAAAGTACCAAATTGTCTTTTGTATGAAAAAAGTGACTCAATAGCTAAGGGTAATTCAGTAATTTTACATGAATAAAAGTAAATATATTGGGTGACAATGGATAAAAGGGGAGTGTGAAAATCATTTTCTTAATTTTAATGAGGTTTGGGCAAAATTTTTACATCACATTATTCGTTTCAACGAGAGAAATAAAAAATACCATAAACGAAGAGATACTAAAAGATTGTTTTCCCGGTTGAAACTCGATGTAAATCAAAAAGTCACACTAATGTTTTGTTTGTAACTTAGGGGGAAAATGAGGGAAAAGAAAACAAAAAATGAGAAAAAAGTTAAAGGAAAATTTCAATTTACAATTTATTGTTTTTTCTTCTCTCTCTTGTAACCAAACAATGGTTAAAAAAAAAAATTAACGTTATTTTCTTTTCCCCTACTTTCCTTAGATTCCAAATAAAGCATAAAAAAAATTTTAGACTATAAACAAAATCTTTCAATGTGTCTTCGTTGTCTTTGATGGACTTTTTTTCAACTTTGATTTATATCTCTATCCTTTTTCGATTCCTCTCATCGTCTAAGATGTAATGTAAAGATGAGATATATTTTGAAAATCTAGCAAAATTTTTTAAAAATTCAAGAAACACTCACAATAACATTTTCAAAGTTTTAATCTCAATTTAAAAATCTACTACTCCCTCCGTCTCAATTTAAGTATCCACTACGGTTCTGCGTGCCATTTTCAATGGCTTATATCTCTCAACATATATTATATTTTATGTTTTTAAAATCATTATCTTATAGAAATAATTAAGATTTATCAAATAAAATCTATATTTTATATTTTTAGCAATATACTTTAATGAAAAACGATGGGTAAATTTGGAATTGAGAAGAGTGTAAAACGTCTTCGTCCTCCTCGGTATCTACCCCCTCCCCCGAGTCCCCTCTCAGTAGTGCGCTGACTGAAAACCGAGAACACTCAAGGCAAGCGACCGTGAACAACTCTCGTAAGATCTTCATTTCACACGATCTCGTCTCGATTTGCTATTATTTTCTAGGGTTTTTGGAAGTTCGATAGTCTCCAATAAGTTTCCTCTTTGTTTCCTTTTTTTCCAGTGATGGCCAGAAAGTTAGGATTTTTGGTTCTGTTTCTATGTCTGACGTCGATCTGCGAAGCTGCGGCAATCCAGCCGATATCCGACGCTCATCGATCCGCCGCCCTAGAGCTCTTCACGCCGGTCGACGGATCTTTCGCAAGGTCAATCTAAACCCTAAGGAAACCCTCAATGTTTGTATGTCCTAAGTATGATTTTATTGTCACGATCCAATTGCCCTTTCAGCTTCTTGGCCTTTTGTTATTTTCCTCCATGTTTGTGAGAAATCTTAAGAGGAGTGAAAAAAGACTCCTGTTTTGCGCAGGGTTTGATCCTTCGTATAAGAGGTTTTACTTGCCAGGAGAAGAGAGAAGGGTTTGGAAAATAGTGTAGTGTTGCAGTTAGTGATAATTGCTAGTTGATCTGTTGAAAGACTCGGATCAGATGGGAGGAGATTGTAGGACTCGTTAATTGGAGTTTGTAGAAATTCGGTGGTGTCTTTTTGGTGTCCTTTTCTTTTGTAATTTCGAGGGAGCAACCATATGGAGCATTGCTAAACTAGAAAATATGACATAGTCTTATGCTTGGGCTCTGTTTTATTTGATTTGGTCGGTTCAATTTTAGTAACATATAGGGGGCATTCTGGGACTGTTTTCACCTCATTTTGCATTTAGCATGCGAGATGTTTGTATTATCTGTGCGGATGTTTGTTTTTTTCCGTTTCTGTCACGTTTTCTTCAGTAGTTTTCGTAGTTGCCAATTACGTGTACTCTTGGATATGGTAGCTCTTTTTCTTCAGTCTTAGTTTGATTATGGATATAGTTGATGATTGTGGGTCAATTCCATATGTGAGGCTGGGAGATGTACCCTTTTGCTCTCTTTCTCAGGCTTAATACAGCCCCTCTTATTAAGCTAAGGTAGAGGTTCAAGCATGGTGGAGTAGGAGCATCCAATTGGCAGTCTTTTTGGCTTGACCAAGAAGTTTTATATCCTTCGAGTTGCACGTCACTTTTGACCGAAATGACAACTTGCATAATTCATGGGTTTCTTTTTTCATAACCTTAAATTCTACCTTGACTGGCTTTTCAAATTGGTCTCTTGACTAGTATTAAGTAGTGTTTGTGTATGTATGTTCATATCAATCATACATTATTCCAATCACTGAGGCTTGTTCCAACTTGATTGCGCCAATTCATTGAACTTGAACTTTGCAAATCCATGTTAAGCAAATATCTTATGTTTGATTTATGTGTACAGCTTAGAAGAAGCATATGAAGCTTTAAGAACATTCGAGATTCTTGAAATTGGGAAAGAGCTTAATGTTAGGGCTTCCACTTGCTCTTCCGTGGTGGATAAACTTGGGTCATCCTCTAGTCTGAAGGACTTATTCTTTGCGCTGAGGGCCAATGTGCTATTTAAATGCGAGATCAATGAGCAAGTTTTTCTGGTAACTTAAAGCTTTGGCACTGATATGTTTTTTGACGTTTGAAGCTGGCTCTTTGAGTACTTTGCGGGTATGGTGATACATAATGATATAAGTATTTTTCTTCTGCATTAAGGAAATTGCTTTGAGACTCAAAGCATCTGTCAACGATGCAAATTCATTGCTTGACTTCTACTACGCCATAGGAAGTTTGCGGCTTATAAAGGTAATTAGTGCGAAAGAACGAATTCTGCATCAAGATCCTACCATGTTTCCATCGTGTGCAGCAGTTGAAGAAAATTGTCTTTTTCCAATTAATATTTGTAGTCACTTGGAAATATGATGCTGTTTGGCTGTTGAATAGTTTCCATCTTAGATTATGTTGGCAGGTCTTTGCTCTAGGATTGGATATAGGACATCACTTTAATCCAGTGATTGTTTGTCATTGTTTGCTTTTTTTGTGTTTTTGCAGGATCAAACCTCTGAAGTTGATGTGTTTCTTGCCGACGCTGATGGAATTTTTCGATCCATAAAGGTTTGTATGAATAGTTTATACCTCACAGATTATTGAAAAGCCTATGCTTTTGGGGGTGAGTCTGAGTGGGATGGTTAGTATGAATAGTTGATGGATTTTTTTCATGTCTTACTGGAATACAAAGTTGTTTTGTTAATGCTGGAACTCACGTTCAAAAATATTGCAGGCGCTCAGCCAAAGTGATGGAAGGTGGCGCTATGGTCCCAATAACCCTGTGTCAAGTACTTATGCTGCTGGTAATAATTTCTATATAATGTAAACAATTTTCATGTTTTCATAATTTGTTGAATATCATTCTTTAAGTCTGCTCTAAGCTGCTTAATATTCCTTTTTCAGCATTAATTACAAAATTATGTAGTTCATCACTGGGTTTATTGAACTTGTGCAGGAATAGCACTTGAAACACTTGCTGGGGTTATATCCTTGGCAACTTCTGAGATTGATCAATCTCTGGTGAGCAGAAATACATTAAGTTCCACTCTAGAAAAATTGTGCATATCATTGTTGCTTTTGCACTTATCAAAAGAAAAGACCTTCATAATTGTTGGGTTCAACTATTTTGATTTCTGATTCAGTATATCGGGGAGTGACCTGTTGTACTGATGGATTTGGAGAAGTTCTTTCATTTAAGCGTGCAATGTTAATAGGTTGCAGTCATTATTATCTTAATTTTGGCCAGTTATGAAGACCGATTTGATGGGTGGAAAATGAGGGGTGTTAGTCTAGCATTGCCCTTGTAGGGGTTCATGTCGGGTCATTAGGCAGTTGCATATTTTTCAATTGGTAGGACACCCTTGCCCTGTTCTCATTTGATAAAGCAGGAAATTCTAACCTTCAACGTGGATGGAGAAAGAATCCCCCGCCTCTC
>JAOTQK010000001.1:26273380-26284941 GCA_025642025.1 Rhododendron ferrugineum
TCGAGAAAGAGGGAAAAGATATTGATGGCCAAGAACTAGCTAGGCATACCAAGGAAAGAAAAGAAGAAAGAAGATGAAAAAATACACCAAACAAATTAAGCTTATCACGAGTTTAATATCAGTAGTAGGTCCCACGTCAAAGCTAATCCCATGGCCTACCGTGACGTCGATGGAAAATTATTCGTCTACAATCGAGATCGGATTGATGGGACTTCGCTTACCTCATGATTAACGCCCTAAATTAAGACTTAATTAAAGATCAGATCAGATCAAACAGATGGATGAGTATATATCTTGCCAAAGAAGCACGTACAATGGTTCGATAAAGATAAAATTTTGTGTTTGGCTTTATTGAAATAGCTTTTAATTATGGACAATAGTCATCAAATCTAGCTAGAAAGCTAATCTATGTTACCTACTGGCTTTTTCCCCACAATTATAGGTTTCTTGGTTAATGTTATACTCCACTAAAAAGCTTCTTTCTTAAGATTTTCGCTGTGGAAATGATCGCTATATGATGAACACGATTTTTTTTCACAGCTAAAGTACTTAACGAGTTATACAAAATGAACGATTTCAATCACTATTGTGGATCCGGAATGAGCCCACAAAATCCAAACAGCTGAACAGGATTGGAGATTATCCAGGACCTTAATCCAAATTTACGTACCATCATTGTTCAGTACTCATGCATGAAACTAGACGATTAATTTGACTTTGTCCAAGATATTTGTAATGAATTCCATATTGTAAGTGTCGTTAGACTTACATCAATAAAACTTCTGTCTCTTGTAAAAAAAAAAAAACCGTTCATAATCATTAAAAGAGTTGGGCAATTTTTTCTTCTTGGCGGGCCAGAGCCTAAGAATCACAATGACTTTTTTTGAACAGTAAGAATCACAATGACTGCTCAGCCCCCACCCATCAAATCAAAGATGATACTTCTTCAAAAGAGATAAAAGAAATAATGGACAACTAAAATAGAACGGAGAGAGTAATTTTATCCGCTTAAAAAATGTACAGCAAATGACTACAATTTCTCTTCTTTTTAATAAAATTCCATTTATATGTGTCTCTATATCAAATGAGATGTAAATAATTGTTCTATTTTTCATACATATGGTTAGCTAAAGGAGTATTTTGGAGGTTTTTTCAAAATTTATACAGAAAGTTTTTTATACAGAAAGTTTACTGTCACCGCTCAACATTCACCGCTCTCCCTACCGCTTTTAATTTCACCGTCCAAAAGTGTTTTGAACGGTCCAGCTAGAAAAACTCTTCCAGGGATGAGTTAGGAGTTTTTATTTTTTTTAAATCTAGACCATTAATTGCCGAAACAGACGATGAGATATTAAACAGTGGATGTAGTCTTGCTGATATTTATAGTCTTGGATTGTACTCATTAAATGCTTTAAGCTTTCTCCCTTTATAACACCCCCACCCCCAAGAAAGATTTCTTGTGACTTTGGTTCTTCTTGAAAGCTACCTCTACATACATTAATATGTCCATAACTAACTACACAAGGCTTAAACTCTTAAAATATTGACACAAATTCCAATTTGGTAAGGTACTCATCAACACCGCTCTCTCTATATATATATACAAAATACATACCCATATAACATAAATTGGCTTTTGAAATCTCACAAGGTAGTATCATTGCCAACCCAACATTCTCTCTCTCTCTCTCTCTAAAAAAAACAAGAAAGAGAATGGGTTTAAGAGACATTGGAGATTCATTGCCACCAGGGTTTAGATTCTACCCTAGTGACGAGGAGTTGGTCTGCCATTATCTCTACAAGAAGATTGCCAACGAAGATGTTCTAAAGGGTACTCTGGTGGAGATTGACCTGCATGTATGTGAGCCATGGCAGCTTCCTGGTAATTAACATCGATCCCCTCTTCTAGTTTCTGCTTTTCCAAACTCTTTTTCTTGTTCAGTGTTTTTTTCTCGTAATTTTCCTCTCTTCTTCGGTTATATATCGATCGTCGGGATTCTTTTTCTTTGTTATTTTTCGACGCATGACAATACGTGTTTTCGACAACATATACTGTATAAGAGATGACATACAGTGGAGGGAGATTGTCTGTACTTGTTTTTGTCCATGTATATATGTTGCTAATTAAAAACATAAATGGAGAAACTAAAAATGTCTTGATTCTGGTATAGTGGTATATATAACCAAACAGACATGCTACCTCATGTGTAAGGTCTGTTGAAGACAAAAATGTTGCGACAATGGAGAGAGAGAGAGAGAGAGAGAGAGAGGAGGAGGAGGAGAGAGGTGGGGTGGTCCGGGTAGAGCTAGAGGATAAGGAACAAGGGAAAATTATTGGCTGCATGCTTTTGGGTAGCGCCAAATTGCTTGAATGTGTCCAGCGCGCACCAGTACCCTTGTTTTTGTGGTTCACAGCTCGGTGCATGAATCTTACACGAAATATGATGTTGAAAAGGGATAAAGATATCACACGACGGTACGCTAAGATCACTGAATAGTTACTCGAGGGATAATCACACGACTGTAATCTAAGATGATCACTGAATAGTTACTCGAGGGACAATCACGCGCACGACGGTACTCTAAGACCACCGAATAGTTCCTCAAGGGAAATGGGTACGTGGACATAATTATCTTTAACTCTTTCTCATTTAAGAAACTTCTTTTCGAGAAGTTCTCATTTAAGAAACTTTCAAGTAAAGACTTACCTTGGGAAATAGTACTAGTTTTCATTAGTTTATCTATCTGTTCTCAAGCCTTTCTGCTTTCCCCATTTTCTTCTTAAAGCAAAGGAAAAGAGTCAAAAAGGGTGTTTTCTTTTCAAAAGTAAGAAGTGATAAAAAGAAAGAAGGCAAAGCAAAGAAATAGAAGTACTTCTTAATTACGCTTTTGGGTTCTATGCATGAGATTCATGACATCATCAAGTAACAATTTCAGGTGGCGATATAAATATTAAAAAAAAAAATTAAAGGTAACAATTTCAGGTGCTAATTTTAATTTTGAACGGAGTTTTTAGGGAATTATCATACTTGGGGATGTCATCTTGCCGTTCTTTGGGGTTGGTTGTTGGGTTGCGTTTTGCCAGTATGCCCGAGACCCGTTTAATCTTTGTAATCTTTTTCAAAGATTAATAAAAAAAATTTTGCTGAGAAAAAAAATTTATTGTACTTGGGGATTCATAAGCTAGATAAAAACTGGGCAAAATATTTATATTGACAAAGTTCCCTCCTTCACACTTCCAAATTCCCCTTCTTTTTTTTTTTAATCAGCAATTTCATTTTTATAAATTTTTAAAAAAGATTACAAAGATTTAATGGATCACGGGCACACAGGCGAACGCTACCTGAGAATCAAATCCAAAGAAGGGCAAGGAGCTAGCCAAGCAAATTCAACTTACAACAATCTATTTTCACAAACAGTTTGTTTTGGGTGTCATGCAAGGCATATATACCTATAGCCCTTTTTTTAAAATGTCAAACCTACTCACATGTTTGTGTTTTGTTGTCTAAAAGAGGTGGCAAAGCTCAACTCCAGTGAGTGGTACTTCTTCAGCTTCCGAGACCGGAAATACGCCACAGGCTACCGAGCCAACCGAGCCACGACTTCCGGATACTGGAAAGCTACCGGAAAAGACCGAACGGTGCACGACCCGAGGACTGGGGATATTGCTGGGATGAGAAAGACGTTGGTTTTCTACCTGAACCGAGCTCCGAACGGGATTAAAACCGGTTGGATCATGCACGAGTTTCGCCTCGAGAACCCTAACATGCCTCCCAAGGTTGGTATATATAGTTGATCTCAAACTTTCATTCTATGGAAAGTCCGTAAACAGAACATTTTTTTTTCTCGACAAACGAAATTTTTATAAAACTCGAAAGGATTATATCGAAGGGGAACACCGAAAGCAAACAAGTGCTTACGAGTTCAGAGACAAAAGCAGAGAAAATATGTATATGGAGAAAGACTGAAAACGAACATCCAACAGAGAGTTGGATGGATCTAATATTCCTCCTCAGACACACATTACAAATTCAACTTTTTGATTTCATCAAGGAAGCCCTTAAAATGCTTCACGGTGTATTACCTTAATATCGAATTTCACTTCAATCCACATTGCGCGACTCTGGTTTTGATCAGCTCAAACATTTCGCTTCTTTAGTTTCATATATTCTCTAATTTATTTTGTTTGTTTGTTAAGTAGTAGTACAACATAACCATAACTTGTTAACATTTTGACAGGAGGACTGGGTGCTATGTAGAGTATTCAACAAAAGCAAGGAAGAAAACAGCAACAAATTACTTCATAGCCCTCCACAATATGTTTTTGAAAACACCAAAGCTGTTGCTATAACTTCTCCATATATGTCTACATCTCCTCCTAACCACCAGTACCATACCATGACCACCTCTTTCTCCCTATGCCCACCCCATCAAAATCAAGACAGAAATAACCCTACTGGCATTCTACAAAATTCGTCGGCACAGGCGCTGAAGTACCATAACTCACTCCCCAGAAGCGACGATGAGTACTACGGGTTTTTATTCGATATGAACTTCGAAGAAAGCAGCTTTGGGGATCACGGAGTTGATCTGAATTTCGCGGGGACGATGGAGTTCGATGACGACCGTGAGAATCTAGTTTTTCCCTGAAACCAGAAACCAAAATCTAGGCCCCCATTAATTTGTAGATTTGTGATGTAATTATAATTAAGGTGTTCTTTTGTGGTTTGATTTTTCATGCATGCATGTTTTTACATTGTTGGGTTATTTAAAAAGGTCGTAGATATATACTTAAGTATTTATTTTCTTCGTTTCGTTGTGGGTATTTAGGTAGGTAGCACTTTGGTTTGGCAACTTTTGTACTACGTACGATATGTGATTGCTAATTTGTAATTAGATTTATTAAATGAGATTAAATTATGTGTTTGCTAGTTTGTAATTTTATTATTTCTCCTATTTCAATTTAAAATCCTTCTTCTTCTTCCCCCTCCCCCCTTTTTTTTTGTCTGGTGCATATATGCTTTGATTAGTTGTACATTGTGTGTTCAAGTTAATAAAAGAAAAATGCCCTTGAATAAAAGGCTACAAAATTGTCATCTTCTTGTTCTTCCTTTTTAGGTACGCCAGAGGAAACTTCCTGGAAAACTGTTGTAATCTAGGTTTTCCCTAAGGAATTGATATTCCCGCTCCCTTTTTTTATGCAGGCGCTCCACTTTCAACGTGAAGTTACTAGTAACTTCACAAACAAAGTGGAGCGTCTGCATAAAAAAATGGAGCAACTTCATAAACAAAGTGGAGCGTCTGCATAAAAAAATGGAGCTTGAATATCAATTTCCTATTCCCCACTACAAGAAAGTAGGGATACGCCAACACTCAAAAGTGCTAGTAAAGGTTCACGAAAACGATGCTATAGACTTGCTTGGGCAATGCGCTGGGGTAGACGCGCCGCTATACGTCTGTACCAAAGCTTTTTATGGGCACTGGTATAGATTTATGTTTACCAGCACTTTTTTTCCCAGCGTTTGAAAGCGCTGGTATAGCATAGTTCTTACTAGCGCTTTGGTTGCAAGCGCTAGTATAGACTTTCTTTACCAAATATCAACGCACAAGAGTGCTATTTTCTACTATTGTCGTGTTTCGAACTCTAGATCTTTGGCCCCCACAATCTTAGGTTCCATTCCGCTAAGGGAAATAAGTGCGTTTTTTTTTTAAAGTAAATGTGATTTATTGTGAGATAACGACATGTCTTGTAATAAAGCAGAAAATAAATAATTTAAAAAAAAAACCTTAGTGGGTGTATGAGGAATTATTCCAATCTGCTTACAATTATTGCCTTTTCTCTATTTTTTTTTCAAGGAGATTGAGTCAGAGGGTGGAACATAAATTTGGCAAACATAATAAAAGATCTAAAATAGAGCATTACAAAAATTACAAGATCGTTACAAAAATAATCTTTTGTTAATTAGTTTCGATCGCTAAGAAATCAAAATTGAATTTGTTTATATAATGAGCATTATGTACTACAAGAAAAATCACAATAGCTGATGAACACACAAAAAAATTTGTCACCAAAAGTTACTATAGATGGCGAAAACATGTTATAGGTGACGAAAAAGTGACTTTCCTCGGCAACCTATAGGTGACAAAAGACTATATTGAAAGTTACTTTTGATGACAAAAATCTTGTTTTTCGTCACTTATAGTAACTTTTGGTGACGAAAATCTTGTTGTTTCGTCACCTATAGTAAAAATTAAATTTCGTCAGCTATTGTGATTTTTCTTGTAGTGATGAAATTACAAGATCTAAAGATAACCTAACTGTGGCGGGCGTGGCTCGGAGGAGGGACCCAGGGGGTGGTTGACACTTGGACCCGTGGATTCGCTGTTACGTGGGCCGGCGATTACCGTTCGGCAGGGTTAGGCCGCGTGGCCCAGCGGCTATCGTTCAGCAGATTTAATCCGCATGATCTGCTGAGCCCGATCCGTTCGCTGGTGGAAGACGATCCGGTTACAAGTCGTTACATTATGGCTCGGCAGAACTTCACCGAACCAGTTTGTAGCCATATGGGAGCTTAAGCTCGCCGTACACTATAATCGGTGGAACTGACAACTGTCGAACCTCCTACACCCCCTGACTTGAAGAGGAAGTCAGGTAAGGGTTGGGCAAGAGTGGTTACCCCACCTCTAACTTCCCTCACCTATAGGAGCGGAACACGGGAGATAGGGTCTATCCACGATAGAAAGCTTATCCGGAGCCAAGATTGACGGATCAGCACCGAGTGCGTGTCAGGCACGCGTGGTTGGATCTCCACGCCCCCTTGGCCTATAAAAGGAGGAATCCCTCTCGAGAAGAAGGAAACTGGAATACAAAACCCTAAACCCAAAATACTCTTTCAGAGCTCTTCTCCTTTCACTGACTAGACCGTTGGAGTGCCTACCCCGGACCAGCACGTTCCGGGCTTGGGCGCTAACGCGGGTGTTACGTGTGCAGGGCTCACCCATATTCGAGCGAACCCCAGCAATCTCAACTACAAGATCTGATCGGAGAAAGCTCAACCCCACACTAACCATTATCTCATAAAACACTCATGATCATTTATTATCCGTCATTTTAGGTTCCTAAAATTCAGGGATTTTTGGAAAATGGGAGTATATATTATTTGTGTTTTTTCTTTGGTTGTTTATACAATTCTAATTTACCCCCCAGAAAAAGAGATGTGCAACTTGACAGGATCATCGTACTTGTCGGCCCAACACCGTCTGTTGATCCATTCTGTCTCTAGTAATAGGCTTTGTACCAATATTAAACCGAACAAAATACAAAACTATTGGGCTTTCTATGGTAATGAACCTGGCCCAAGCTATATCTACTACTCCCTCCATTCCTAATTCATTGTCCCTCTTTGGGAATCCCACTATTTAAGGGAGCATCATTATTGTCTAAACAGAACTTTTACTTTCCTGTTTTGACCTTGAAACTAGACTCGTGTGATTGAAATTGAAAGAACAGAGGTCAAATCCATTTGCAATAATGACGCCTACTTTTGAGAAAAATAGAGAGGACAACTCTTCCCCTATAATGGCGCCAACTTTTGAATTAGTTTGGTTTGTTAAAATAAATATCTAAATCTGAAGAAGAAAGGACATAAAGGGAATTAGTAGTCTTTTCTGGGTTGACTTATAAAAATGGACAATGATTTTGGAACACCCAAAAATGAAAAGATGGACCTTCAATTAGGAACAGGAACGGAGGGAGTATGTTTTTTTCAGACGTAACAAGCTACTTGGACTTGTGGTCAACCGAAAATGGGCTGAAGGCCCCAAATCTTACTCTACTGGCATGAGGGGTTTTGTAGCCTTTCACTATTTTAACGGGGGACACCCAAACGCAAGTGGATGAGTTGAACTCCTGATCTCATCGGAGAGTTGGCCGAGCGGTCTAGTTGTAACGCAACTAATTAACTAACCGTCCATCTTCAATAGTGGAGTTAAAAATGTGTTGCTATATGATATAAAAGTGTAAAAAGTGGGGCCCAATTATGCGAGTTAAGTTGTGGTTGGCTAGTTTATGTGTTTGTGTTACAATAGTATAAGTAGCATTGTACGAATTAATTTAAATGTGAACTCAACCAACGGTAGGTTCCATGATTGTATTTTTCAAATGTTTTGTCTGTCTCCAATAATTATATTATTGGGGACAGATAAAACATTAACATCAATTAGCTGACCTAGTTTCTGAACTAATATGCCTATTAGTTCTCTTACTGGAGATGGCCTAATACCTTACGTTTGGCCAAAAACAAGAGAGTTGAACTGGTGGTCACTTTTTAGCAAGGTGAGATCATTGTTCTTAAAGTAGGGTTGCAAAGCGAGCATAGTGGGGCTTAGCTTTGTAGTGTTTCGAGCTCTGCTTGTTTACTAAACGAGCCTAAAATTTGAGCTCGTGGCCGAAAACTTAATGGGTCGAGCCCAGTTTATTTACACAACAGCCTTAATGAGCATCCATTAATGAGCCGAGCCTATATAACCGAATTTAGTTCTTCGAGAAGGGCCGAGCTTAATTGTGTTAAGCTCGGCTCGTTTATTACACAAGCCTAAAACCCGGGTTAGAACTCGGCCCGATTACTAACGAGGTGAGCCTCGAGCTGCTCAGTTAAACACTCACCTAGGCAATTGCCCTCCCTGTGTCATTGGGCTGGCTTCCACATCGGGAGTTTCGGGTGTGTGTGTGTGTTAAAATTGTCCATTTTACCCTCCCTAGTTTCTGACTTCCTTGGCTTCATTTTGGATGGTTTGTTTGCTTTTTTATTGGTACCCAACGGACTGTAGAGCCGACATGAGTGACAGGCATGCACGTGGGGGGCTTGCAGGGTTTGGACTGGGTCGGGCAGGGCCCACGAAGTGTCAAATCGAACGTCTCTTCCGATTGACCGCAGAATGCGGGGATTCTCGTACGGCTACCCCCTTTTTCAATTTCCCTTGTTTGCTTGTGTAAAGTTTGGCAATTGGGAGCTCCTGCCTGCCTGCCCACGCGCGCCTCGGGATGGATGGATCTCGGTGTAGATTTAGGGTGTGTTTCAGAACTTAAATAAGTTCTTATTTTTTGTCTAATAAGAATCATTTGTTCCACAAAAATAAGAAGAACCCACTTATTTGTCCAGAATTTTATAGGTTCCAATTGGTGCCGGGGAGGGAAATCGTACCGGCGGCCGCGCCGAAAAAGGGGTGCTCGGATCAAGCACCCTACACACCTCGGATGCCGTTGATTCCCGCGTAGGCCCCCTCGGGTTTTTTTATAGAATTTTTGGACGGCTCGGATCGGCCGTCCGGTGGCCGGAGACGGCCCGGCGCAGCCGCTGGTACGATTTCCGTCCGCCGGCCCCAATTGGAACCCTAACAGTCTTATTTTTTGGAATAAGTCAACTTCAAGCTCAAAAATCATGTGTTTACACAAATAATTTTCCTATCACTATGAATCTTGTTTGATAGATCTCATTGAGATCTTTAATACGGTGCAAAAAAATTTTTTTTTTTCTTTTATGTTATATTTGAGTTTGAAAATGTGAAAGAAACTTTTTGTTTGGGAAAAATAAAAAGGTTGGATTATTTTTGAATGAAAAATAGAGAAAATAAGTAGCTTATTTTTTAAGAAAATTTCCGGAACGGAACCTTAGTGCTCTTGAAGAATCCTCGTGAGACGTCCCAAACCCTCTATTCAAACAACACGGGGCCGAATGGGAAAAAGTAGCCCCAAACCCTCTATTCAAACGACACGGGCCGAATGGAAAAAAATAGCCGGGGGTCATAGACACGGACACGGACACATAGCGATAGCGTGCAAACTCTCTTTATAGTAGCATATTTATGTGGAGTTCGTGTCGTGATTATGTGGTATTCGAACTCTTACTACAATCATAGCATGACAAGAGAAAAGAATGGATGCCTTGGTAGCTGCATATGGGTGTTGATCTTTTGGGGTATTGTGTTGGCATATGATTGTCGAACGTATGGTGGTGTGTCAACATAGTTGGGGTGTCATACGCTCATTGTTGACGCCTTTTTATCCCTCCCCTTAGTCTTGTACTGTTCATTTCGTTATTAATAAAATTGCTTTTGCTATTAAAAAAAGAAAAAAAGAATGCATTTGAAACATTCGATGCAAGTTGTCCGTACTGAGATGAACGACCGGATTGGCAACTCTGCACCCGCTCTGTAGCATCCCCGGGTCTTAGATTTCTTTTGATAAATTACATGATTAATGATTTTTGATTTACTGTGACCTAAAATCCAATAATGCGCGTGCGTGAAATTGTCTTTCAAAAGTAACTCAAACAACTATAATTCGTGAGTGGGCACGAGAATTGAGAGTACGAGCACATTACGAGAATTGAGAACATGAACGAAAGCCATTTTGAAGAATTACGTGATCAAATGAAGACGACATTGACTCTACTACTCCTATTACCTAGTGTAAAGTGGCAATTACGTACCCTATCCATCCCAACCCAACGCTTTAATGAGGTGTCACATGATATTTATAATCCAGATTTAAAAACATACCCTATTTAAATTCTCCTAGCTATAACAATGAGAAAGACATATTCTTTTTTTATTTGGGTTCAGCGGTCAGAGATCGATATTCGGAACAGTTTACGCATATCTTAACTAATCTCCTTCTCGATCGCTTCGATCAAAGAAACGTCATCCATGCCAGAATTAGAATTTTTGCGTACATTAACGAAAGCCATTTTGAAGAATTATGTGATCAAATGAAGACGACATTGACTCTACTACTCCTATTACCTAGAGTAAAGTGGCAATTACTGTAACGCCCCGATTTTTGGGAAGCAATATAAAATAATTTCTCAAAAGAATTTTGCTAAATCGATATAATTTTCCAAAATAAAGGTTCAGCTATTACAATCTCAAGAAAATTTACTGATTCAAAATACATTAACTTCAGAGCTGACTCTAGGCTTGATACGATTCCCAAGTATACTCGATCTCTGTTTCAGATATTCTTTCTGTGTCTGACTGCTCCTCCACTGAATCCTGCACCCTCTGACAAATTGATTGCCGAAGCAACCGATTTACCAGGATACAGACGTATCCGTGAGTGATAAATCACCTAGTAGAATAATCCAACCCAACCACCACTCTTACTTTACAGCTAGCAGGTAATAATATATTATCAATGCAGAAAAGTAAAACAAAAATAGCACACGTTAACTTATTCATTACTGTCCAATAGCCTAATAATAAGGGAAAAGTTAGTCATGCTCAGACCATAACTAGGGTTTGCCTACCTAAATCACCACGTCAAAATCACCACTGGACTCATATCAGTTCTATCATCACAAAACATCACTGGACCACCTGTCAGGTTTTATCATCAAAATATCGCTGGATCACCTACCAGGTTTTATCATCAAAATATCGCTGGATCACCTGCCAGATTTTATCATCACAAAACATCACTGGACCTCACTGGACCATCCGCCAGGTTTTATCGTCACAAAACATCACTGGACCATCCGCCAGGTTTTATCATCAGAATATCA
>JAOTQK010000001.1:26285041-26296138 GCA_025642025.1 Rhododendron ferrugineum
TGGTACGAAACCCACTTTTCTCTCTCTTTCTTTCTCTCTCTAAAACTCCATGGATTGGAGTTTCGTTTCCTACGAATATCCTCTCTCTTCTGGACTGGTGGGGTGTGGGGAATTTTGTGGTGTGCCCTAGGGTCGGAGTTATGGGGTATTTATAAGAGAATTTCGATGAGGATGATAAGTTCGTATTCGAAAAGGTTTCTATCTCTTGGGCTTTGAGATGGACGAGATATGGACGAAAATATGATCGGGGAAGAGGTAGAGACTGAGTAGGAGAGGGAGGGACGGAAGGAGTTTGCATGTATGTAGGAAAAGAAAAATAATAATACATGTATGTAGGAAAAAAAAAATACATGCATTTATGTATTTTAGAAAAAATAGGTAATTGTATTAAGAAAATAATCCTAATAATATTATTATTAGAAGAAAAAAAATTGGCTCGAAAATCTGGGTCGTTACAATTACGTACCCTATCCATCCCATCCCAACCCAACGCTTTAATGAGGTGTCACATGATATTTATAATCCAGATTTAAAAACATACCCTATTTAAATTCTCCTAGCTATAACAATGAGAAAGACATATTCTTTTTTTATTTGGGTTCAGCGGTCAGAGATCGATATTCGGAACAGTTTACGCATATCTTAACTAATCTCCTTCTCGATCGCTTCGATCAAAGAAACGTCATCCATGCCAGAATTAGAATTTTTGTGTACATTACATAATCCATGTAAGCTTCTCAAAACACAGTTATTGTACTAAAATGTAGTTTGTGGATATTTCCTGAAGAATTGCCCGATTATAGTATTAAAGATTAGTTGGTGAATTAATGGGTCCCTAATACAGTAATTAATAAACTCCACAAGCTAACTTTAACACACACTCACTCTCTCTCTCTCTCTCTCTCTCTCACACACACACACACACACACACAGTGAGTTTCATTCCTCTTAGACTTTACAAGGACAATGACCGACTGTTGAACTACAAACAGACAAACATGGAGGACTAGTATGAGATATGGGGCAGTGATTAGTCCTTTATTTTTATTTTTCCCATCAGTCTTTCTATGCAGTGAAGTTTCATTCCTCTTTAGCCTTTACAACTCAAACTTTCACTATGGCCGGGCGGGATACGTACATATTTCGCAGATTCACTGCCAATCTCGATCTTGGCTTCTACTATTGAGAGTAATTTGTTGATATTTCATTATTTCTACGCCTTCAATGGGCACGTCAGTGCGTGGGCGGACATCGGCCCCGTTTACATTCTTGCTCGATCGGCCTATAGAAAGGGTTCCAAATGACAACAACAAAAAAAAGATATTTCTACGGCTTATGTCAATCTACTAAATTAACTCGAACCCAACTATAATCAGCGAACAGTACGAAACTATTAGTGAATACATGTACGTATATTTATGTATACACGTACGTATACATAAAAGAGAAACAAAGCAAATTCTTTTAACTGTACATAAACATAAAAGAACATGCTTACATTTTTTGGTAACTTAATTATAGTCATATTTATGATTTATGTATAGACGTACGTATACACTCCTTTTTTCTACACTCCTTTTTTGCTATCCACACTCTTGGTTTGTTTTTATTCATGTTAATTTATCATATTAACCTTTCACTAGCTCTCGTCTTCCCACGTCAAAGGGAAATTTAGTAAATTTAGAAGAAGAAGAAGAAAAAAAAACACCTATGGTAAAAAGAGAGGTGGGAAAATCAATTCTCTTCAATAGAGACAGGATCCTCTGTGCCGAAAATTCATGTACCTCTGTGCCAAAGGGGTTTTTTGGCCGTTGAATTTAAAACATAAAAAAAATTACACTATCCAACATCTAGAAAACTTCTCGGCACAGAGGAGATCGAACCCCCCTTCAATACTAGTACGTATTATATTCTAGATGGCAAGAAGTCAAACAGCTTTTCACTTGCACGTTTCTACTAATTGTTTATTTTTTTTTTTGAAACGGCAAAAAATTATTATTGAGAAACTTGATAATGAGTACATCGAGAGAGAAAGAAGAGCGAGCCAAAATGAAAGCCACATGACAAATTGTTTCTATGATATTTTCTTCTTTTTTTCTTCCAGAAGTCAAATTGTTTCAAAAGGGTTTTTGTTCTTAGCCTGATCGATTTTCGTGTTATTTTTCCGTTAGCTGGTTCAAAGATTTGGCTAGCTGTCTGGCAATATGATCCTGAATTCTTTGTTAAAAAAAAGAAAAAGTTACTGAATACTATTTTTATTATGGTAATCCTTAACTACTACTCCGTCCGTCCCAAATTATTGTGTTTGTTTCCTTTTGGGACCTCTCAAAAAATTGTCTATATCTTTTAAATTTCTAATATTTTTTATTTTCAATATGGATTTTATTTGATAAATCTCAAATAATTTTGTTAAACAAAGATTTTGAAATCATAAAAAAACATAATAGATTTTTTTTTTGCTAAACAAAAAGAATTTATTAATCTTTATAAATGATTACAAAGATTAAAAGGATCAAAGGCACACCGGCACAAAACCACCCGAAAAAGAAAAAATAACACATTATAGATTGTGATACTCCTATGATTTTTTGGGAGGTCCCAAAAAGAAAACAAGCACAACATTTTTTTTTTTTTGCTCGGCAAACGAAACTTTTATAACAACTCGAAACGGATACATCAAGGGTGCTCGAGGACGGGAGGTTTACCCACTTACTCGAGCACAACAGAAAAAAACAGAGGACCAACTAATCAAAACCCTCCAACAGAAAATTGGATGGCAGACACCTCACAACCGAAACCATTTTACATTTGAGACGGAGGGTGTGCTATTTATTAATTACGCTAGATCAATTAATCAAAAGAAGGGGATTAAGATTTTAGCATGCACAAATATATGACGGATCACAAGAAAGTGTAATGTGATCAACATATCTCTATCACCCAAGGGTCCGTCCGATTGGTTCGTAGGTTTGCTCCGCATACAATGACCGGGGTTAGATTCTTAGCGTCAAGCCAGAACAAAGAAATTTCTTGTAAATCTCATTCTGGCGTGGATGGCCTGTTGACTCTGACCGAATCAATGAAGGAGATAAGTCAAGGTATGTGTAAGCTGGTCCTGACATCCTTGACCGTCAGGAAAAAACAAAACATATCTCTATCACGCTGAAAGACTTTTTGAGACAATTATTGGACATGCTTTTAATTTTCAAAAACTAGAACGAAACTTATCCATTCAATGAATTCAAGAGTTTCAAAATGAGGATCATATCAACATCAGAGAGTTGAAATTTACCAATAATAGATGTTCATTTTTTTGTTTTTTTGTCAATCGATAGAAGTGATCATTTTACATCAGATATGAAATACATAATATAAACCAGGGACACTACATCAATTGTGAGAGTCCACGAGACAACTAAACCCAACAACTCAACCAATTCAAGAAATAAGCCCATTATAGAGTAGAAACAAACAAAGAAAGAAAAATCCTCTAAGGGAAGAACACCCACACGCAGGTGGGGAGACTCAAACTTCTGACCTCCTAGTGAGTTGCAAGAGTTCTTGCCAACTGAGCTAGCCCCAGTTGGTTTAATTGATGTTCGTTTGCACTACAAAATTAAGCATTATGCAGAAACAATAGATGGAGAATACAAATATTACTACTTACTAGGCAAAATTTGAGCACATTGGCATTGTTAAATTTAAGGCTGTCTGGATAGTATATTTCTCGACTACCCTTTGAAGATTGATAAAAGTGAGTATATGTTTATTGAACTAAAATTTATATATTTAATTTGATTCATACCCGTTACTGTACGTATATTGAGCATAACAAAAAATTGGTGATCACAAAATTTAGTCGTCTTAACTTGTAGTGATCTAGTTTCCCTACAACGTACTTATATATCGTCTACGTCTATTCTTGTTTAAAGAAGCAATGTACGTGTTGCAACTTCTATCAGTCGCAAACATAGATTCATCACTTGAGCACGCAATGAACGACTTTCAAACGGCGATTTTCATTGGCTGCAAATCCATTTCCCCATTCGGATTTTTTCCCCCCATATGCGGAGGTCCGGGCTTTCCGGGGCGTTGATCGTGTTCTACGTACACATTTACTATAAAGTACTGTAGTTAAGAGGTCTTATCTTTAACACACTGTATTTTTCACATTGTCACACTGTATTTTTACTCGGCCCCAATCAAAAGATTTTACCAGCTTCCTATTTAGTGACCAAACCAATCATATTGGTGAAAAAGCACATTGGGGTTTCACTAGTTTAAGGTAAATTATGTGATCATCAAAGTATAGGCAGGCACATTTTTAAGTCCTTTTTTGACGAGGAAAATCAATCTCCTGTCATTCAAAAAGATTCGTTAGGTTGCCAGTGAAATGACCAATCTATCAAATGCTTTTGATTGCAACTTTACCTTTCCAAGAGCAGTGAAATCACATTCACAATTTGTTCAAGACTCCTACACTCCCGCGTTGTTTGGTTATGGAACGAGTGATATTTTTTTATTTTTTTTTCTGTTAATGTTTTTTTTTTTGAAAGACGAAAAATTCATTAATCTTTGGAAACAAATTACAAAAATTAAAAGGAATCAAGACAACTTCAAGCTGGAGCAAGAGAAAACCCACAAGGGGAAACAACAACTCCAACAATCACAAGCCAACAAGGATCCCAAGAGAAAACGATAACACACCAAAGTTGGCAAGAAACCAACAAAGAAAACATCTAAAACCCAAAGCTAAATCCAAAAGGGGCACACCCAAGCCTAAACATCAAGACAACACCCGAAACGACACCTAAGAGTCAATCGTTATGTTGGAAATCATACGCTTTAGCCTTTTCCTCATCTTCAGCTTCCATAATCGCTAATCGTCGAGTGAGATCCTTCTCGTCCCCCGAATAACTAAGGTCCATAATCTTGTTAAGGGACCAAACAGCCCGAGCCTCGTTTAGATGAGTCATGATGATGCCAACAGAAGAGATTGGTAAAGTAGCAGCGGCAATAGCTGATCTAATCAGAGCACAACTTTGCTTCTTTTTTATCTTAATGTTGAGACACCTATACCTAATAATTTATCTTAATTGGATGGTGTTTTGAAAACTTTTGAGTTTGATTTTTGGGTAATGAGTGGAGAGAGAAATTAGGGTAATGATTGGAGATATGGGTAATGAATAGAGAGATGGAGAGAAAAATCAGAATAATGATTAAAGAGAGAAATGAGAAATGAGAATAATGATTAGAAATAGAGGTAATAAGTGTTTTTGAGTTGAAATTTTTTTTTTCAAAATTTCATCCAAACAAGGCATTAATTTTTTGAATTCGACATAAAATTTTCACATGTTATGATCAGAACAGGGTCTATTCCACCAAATAATTTTAGAGATTCACAATCCACCTCCAGCGGACAGAGCCAACTAAAAAACTGCATGATTTAATATCTAGGTTTGGCGGGTTTGGGTTATGTTCTTGGTTTCGACTTTGTCCTTTCGGTTTGCTCTCTTGAGTTTCGATTTATTTTTTTTGGTTTTAGGTTGTTCGGGTTGTTTCAGTGGATGTTTCGGTTTTGTTTTTCAGTGTGGTGTTTTGGTTGACTCATTGCCTTTCTTTGGGTTTGGTTCTCAGGTGGCGTTCGCCGGTGTGTCCGTGATCCGTTAAATCTTTGTAATCTTTTTCAAAGATTTATTTTTTTATTGATAGAAAAACTGTACAACTATAGACTCAAAAAAGCTAAATGTGACAGATCTCAAACGTGATTGTACGTGATAGGGGAATGTTAATCAATGCAATCATACATTACTTAGTTATGGAATGAATAATCACTAAATATAATGTTGGGATCTCTTTACCTGATAACTTAAGCTTTTGGGTTGGATATAAAGTTTCTGCATGCTCCGTTTTAATAATGTTTATGGAATATTCTAAATTTGAAATAAATTCTTAGTTTAGCATATGCTATAATATTCAGAAATAGCGTTGAATATTGTTTAACTAAGTAATTAAATTGTCCAACACCACCTGCTTATTAAGCCTATTGTATTAGCAGAGAAAGAGAGAGAGAACCTCAAGGAAGGGGAAAAAAAAAAACTGGAGCATAGGAAGTAAAATCTAAAATCACAATCCATTAAATAAAGGGTTCATTACCAGTTCTGGAGAATAGGAAAAAAAATTGACAATTGTGAATATATAGGTTGTGCATGACTTCTCAAATTATGTAAAATTGTGATGGATCAAACCAGAAATTGAGAACTATAAAACTGAGAAATCGCGTAATATAAGAATACAAGGGTTTACATTTTTTTTTTTGTCACGGCAAGGAAAACATTATAGATTACTCGATAAAAGGTACATCGAGAGGGAGGGTGAGACAAAGCAGCGCGGCCAATGAACAAGGCAACATGGCGGAGAACTCACCGGCCAACATGAGAGTTTACATTTGCCGATCCAAAAAAAAAAACACGTTTGAGTTTACATTTTTCGGCTTAATGCAATGTCTACGGAAAAGATCAAACAAATCTGATAATGAAACCCTAGAGCTTCAAATACAGTCTTATTCGGGTCGTGCAATTTTTTATATTTTTTATTGGATCTGCCAGGTCGTGCAAGTTTTTTTTTTTTTTGGCTAAGCAAAAAGAATTTATTAATCTTTATAAATGATTACAAAGATTAAAAATATCAAGGGCACACTGGAAAAAAACCACCCGAGACCTAAAGGCAGACAAGACGCCAACCGTACACCAAAAACCAAAAACAGCCAAGAACCCCAAAAACAACAAAGAACCAAAACAAGCTTAAAGCCCCAAATCGCCAGAAGTTTGTGTGCAACGTGTGGTAAAATTTAAAGTAGTATTGAAACATATCTTTCCCATAAATCAGAGAAATTGATTTTGCAAAACTCGGACTTGGACAACAACCTTATTTCCAAAAAAAAAAAAAAAAATTGTTAAGACTGCAAGTCAATACACACACTCAAATTTTAATAGTTGTCATAAAATATAGAGTTACACGCAAATATGAATATGTTATTAAGTTTGAGCCGACAGTTTTCTTTTGATCGGCAAAGAATTTTTTTATTAAGCTCGATAAGGGTACATCGAGAGAAAAGAGAAAGCGGAGAGGCTAAGAAATTAGCCAACATAAAAAAAATACAAGAAAAAAAATCCAACCTAGGTTGGATGAGAACAATTAGATCCGATTCATCCGAATAGATCTAACAGCCTGAAAGCACACCTCTTGAAATCTTTCACCGTGTAACCCGGAATATATCGTGGAGCAAGTATTTAGATATGAGAAAGCCAATATCGATCGAGATTATAAACAAACTCCGCTTACGTAATAGACTTTACATGTAAAAGTGTTAAATTTTTACATGTACATATATATGCACAATAAGCAAGAGACCCTATAATGCACACAATATGTAGATGAAAACAGAAGAAAACCATTTTGATACAATCCTACGATAGAAATAAATCATGGCATATAGTTGGTGATTATAAATTTTTCGCCTTTCAAAAAAAAAAATGCTCTATTTCGAAAGTCGAAATTAAGCTTCATATATATCCCACCAAAATCAAACATAAAATGAAAACGAAGTTCCAAAGCATAATCATTCTATATCTCATTCAATAAAAAAAACAAAACAAAAAAACATTTACCCCATATGCACATAGAATAAGTACTTTCCCATCAAGCATGTATGGCTCTCAAATTTCTCATTTAAAAACCAAATAGCAATCAGAAAAGCAAATCAAGGCCAGGAATTCATTCATAGCAACACCAAATCAGCTCAATGTTGTCGGTTTTGGTTGGGCTTCGGGGTGTTTCCTCTCGGGATTTCTCTTGATTAATTTCTTGCCAGCCTCAAGTTGCTCTTCTTTCCCTTTTGAGTCCTCGCGGCATGTGATTGTCGGATTGAGCTCATGTCTTCTTGCGGTTTATCCTTTCTCTGGTTTGATCCCTTTAATATTTGTAATTCGTTTTCAAAGATTAATGAAATTCTTTTCCGCTATTAAAAAAAATAAAACTTCATGTTGTCGGCCAGTTTGATATGGCCATTAGCACTCTACACATAGGAATATACATATTTTCTCCAATCTATGAACCCTACCAGGTTATATTTAATAATAAAATCCATTTTTTTTTCAAAAAATAAAAAATAGGAGTAATTAGATCTGGGTTTTGTCCTTTTTACTTCAATGCAGATCTCTAATCAGATATTGCCATAATTTGGAACCCTAGGTTATGCCTTCCATTATTTCCATTTTACTAATTTTATAGTGTTACTTTTCTCAATGGAATCCCCCCCTTGGGAAACATTTTCACACTTGATAAGACAATTCAAGAACAAAGGAAAGGAAAGGGAATGGACCCTCACTAAACGTACGTCCATCAGTTTTATTATAATTTTAAAGCACTAGAAATCAACCAACTTGCAGTTTGTCAGGTCTTAAATGAACACAGAAATTAGAATTTTCTGCCCCGTTTCATAAGCACTCTCCCATAAATGAAACGACAGCACCAACGGAGAAACTTTTGGTACCGGCACGTGGTACTTGTCGGCGTTCCGGATATTTCAAATGCGTTTTGAATCGTCCGGATCTTAGAGAGAAAATAAGAGAGAGAGGAAGAATAAATCTGGACCGTCCAAAAAAACACGTTTAGATGGTTCGGATCGCCGAAGGGCACCGCCACTTGATACCCGCTCACCACGAAAAAAAACTTCTCGCACCAATGACTCTACCCCACCACAAATAATTGACCTCACACAACCATTTAAGATAGTTTTTTATTAGTCAAAATTCAGGATTATTAAATTATCATTTAGTTTTAGTGTACAATTTCACTACAATTAGCCAGAAAGCACTATTAAAACTACTCTTGAATTTCTTGTTATATGCGTTTAAATCATCAATATATTGAGTGATTTATTGAGATAAATGAAAATCATAGGAAAGCCAAAGATAACCTTACCTTCTTCAACTCTTTTATTTTTATTCTTTTGTTTTATAATCCTTGCACAACTTTTTTTTTAATCGGCAAATTTTATTTATTTATCAGAAACTAGACAAAGGGAGCATCGAGAGAGAAAAAGATGAACAACTTACATGATGCAAGCACAATTAAACTTATAGGAGCAGTAGCTTAACATGTACTGCACTAATTAAGAAATGTTGGAAAGAGAATTACAAACAGATTAGGAATTTAAACAAATGATTTGAAAATGTACTGCTGCTAATTAGAAATAAATTATAGTACTCTCCAGTGATCATCAAGTACATCACGAGAGAGAAGCAATGAAATGCTCATGAGTTTCACATAACAGATCATATAACTTCCAAGTACATTTAAATACTAGTACTACTATAGTACTACTACTACTACTGTTTGCAACAAAAGCTGAATCCAAGATTTTCCAGATCTAACTCTCTCCTAGTTCTCTGATGCCAAACAGTACCCATAACCACTGAAAAAGAGTTCATCCTGGCTACTACCCAACTTCTTCAGAATAAAGTTACTAGTAGTAAAAGAGAGAAGATCGACATCTAAAGAGACAGAAGAAACAAAGAAAACCAGCTTTAATACTACCACATACCCAGAAGAAAAATACCTACAGATTTGCCCACAAAAGTGAAATACAGACCAAATTTTTTCCAGGTAAGACTCACATCACACCAGCTTTGCTTTGAATCTGCGGACGTCAAGTATCCTGGCCTGCACTTTTTCTGTATATTTTCTCTAGGTAAAGATTCTGGGTACGTACCGATTTTCGCCGATAATACGATATATAGAGGCCCGGGATTCAGATTGCACCGGGAGGCGGCGGCAGCTGCAGCTGCGGAGGCTGAGACGGCGGAGGCCGCTTCCGCTTCTTCTTCTCGTAACTAACTCCTCTGGCCTTAGACTGCAAATCCCTCACCTCTCGGAGATAAAGCCTCACGGCTCGAGCCCCAAACGGGTTCGCCTCGGGCTTCCCTCCATTCTCCTCGTAGGCCGCCCGGAGGCGGCCGATGAGGGCATCGAGGCTGCCCCAAGCCTGACGGAGCGGGCAGGGGCATGGGGCAGGCGGGTTCGGGTGCCCGTAGAAGGGGCATATTGGGGTGTGGATTTTGGTCTTTCCGAATTGGTCGAGGTACCGGAGGAACTCGAGCACGTGGGCGCCGCTGCAGCGGTTGAGGGAGAGCGGAGGGCGGTGGTTCTTGAGGTACTGTCCGAAGGTGTTCCAGTCTCTGCGTTTCTGGTTTTCGTATCGGCTCGGGGTAGCCGGTGAGGAGGAAGAGGCTGAGCTGTTTCCAGCTAAGGTTAAGGAATTGTTGTTGTTTCCGGTGTTTTCGGAATTGGAACTCTCTCCTCCTATATCTGGTAGCGAATCCATGGCTACTGTTTTTTGGGTTTTGGTTTTTTTTGGGGTTTTGGGTCTTGGATCTTGTGGGGGAGTAGGGTTTTTTTTTGGAAGGGGTATGGAGTGTTTTACTCTTCTAGGGTTTCATTTTCTTCTAGAGAGAGAGAGAGAGAAGGGGAGTTCCTTCTTCTAGGGTTTCAATTCCTTCAGCTGAAGAGATCTAGGATGCATGATCTTGATTCTTATAGAGCTGATGAGATCATGAGACTCAGACAACTTTCAGATGTAAATGGAAATCCCCATTTAGGCTTTTACTAGAGAGAGAAGATTAGAGTAGGAAGTAGAAAAATAGGCTTATTTAAGGACATATAACAAGATTCCCATGTTTGTGCTTATAGAGAGAGGGAGGGAGGGAGAGAGAGATGACTGTTTGCAAAAATAGGGTTAGTGATGAGATTGATGGGAGAGGGGGAGGGAAGGGACTCTTCTTCTCTCACTCATCTCTGGTCTTGGGGTGGGGGGGTTTCTATATATGTTTGAGCAGCAGTACGAGGAAATCTCACTAAAATTGTGTTTCCCTAAAATAGGGGGGGAGCAGCGGAGTTTATTTCATTCTTTTTGGTGTTTGTGGAGAGAGAGAGAGAGAGAGATAAGGGTCTGGAGACTCTGAACTCTGAGATATGTTAGGGCTTTTGTGGAAATGGAGGAAGGTTAGGTGGTTTTGGATAAAAGAAGTTCAAATA
>JAOTQK010000001.1:26310704-26325967 GCA_025642025.1 Rhododendron ferrugineum
AAAAGAGCAATAAAGAGGTCTCCCTTGCTGTAATCAACTGAACGCAGAATTCACTGCTACTATTTTTGTGGGTTATCAAGATTGACTTCTACGGGGAAGAGGCATGCGAATATTGGGGTGGATCCGGTCAATTTGGCTACTGATCAGTTCGGTCCATTTGGTGCATTCGGGCCATTCAAAAGTGTTTTGGACGGTCCAGATTTAAAGATATGTTTTAGAGAAGAAAAAAAAATAAAAAACAATCTCTTTAAATCTGGTTTGTCCAAAACACTTTTGGACGGCCCGGATGTACCAAATGAACCGAACTAGTCCATAGCCAAATTGACCAGATCCAATCCCGCGAATATTCGTGTATATGTCAGTTGCAAAATACCAACAACAAAAAAAAGGGTCCGAATCCGCTACATAAGAGCAAGTCCACCGGGCTGCCGAATGGATCTATATATTGGCAAAATTTGGCAAAAATCCTCTCCACCAGGCAGCCTTGTTGATGTCAAATTTTGGCAGCACCATTTTTGGTGCCATTCGGACTCCAATGGGAAGAACAAAAAAAGGTAGTTTTGGTAAAACCATATTGACGCCAATGGGTTAGATCGTCGAAGAAGAGATCGACTTAGCAGACGAAACCCGACTTTTCCGAAGAATAATACGACTTCTTATATTACGACTTCTTTCGCGCAAACAAAGCGACTTATTCGAATATGACACCACTTTAATATTCAGAACACAGGGTAACTCATGTGGCCTTCGATGAGGAAGGAAGGAAGCAAGCCATGTGCTGGTTTCGTCATCTGGCCTCGAAAATGGTAAGGTGGGTCTAGCAAATTTTGATGCATTTGGACCAGGTGTTTGCACTTATGCACTCATATGCCCAAGAGGAGACATATCTTCAGCCAAGGGGTAGTACAGTCCAAGAAATCATCCAAGGAACACATTCTGTGGCTGTCCAGGCTTGTTTGTGTTGAGCTGTGAAAACTGATCAAGCTCTTTGGAGTTGTCTGCACCCTGCAGCTGTTTGGAGCTGTCTAGAACGAAGCTGTCTAAAAATCCCGCTCGGTTTGCTAGACGGTCCTTACAACCGTGTCATCTGGCTTCAATCCTTTCATATTCTTGTCTATTCGAGTGGTTCATCAGAGCTGAGCTGGTAATTGCGCTCTGTTGTTTCCTTTCGGATGAGAGTCACATATGTCCGGATGGTTGGGACCGAGAGAACACGCATTTTGGTGATTTTTTAGGGTTTCTGATGTATTGTGTTGCTTTGCATTATAAAAGGAACACATAGGGCAGCCCCTATTGTAACTTGTTCATCTTTTCATCATAGTGAAACCCCCCAAAGCACCCCTGGAGTACGATTAGGCAAATTGCTTAAGTCAGAACCACGTACATCGCGTGTCTTGTTCTTTCGAATGCTTGTTTATTTTGCTCATGTGTGTCCTCTTTGCCCTAACACTTTGAACGTTCATCTACACTTCCAACATTTTGGAACTACAACACTATCAAGGGCACCACACTTTATTGTTTCATCAAACAGCAGCCTTTCCAAATTAATTTCAACCATCATTTAATAAACCAACGCAAGAGCTTCACTTTGGGAAGAACTGAAACACTAGTGAAGAATTGGCAGAAAATATTAAGCACAAAACAGCTTCACTTTGGGTTCAAACACAACAGCTATATACTTGGGTAAAAACGTGTTAGCGTACAATCATGTACGCTTTGACTCAAGAAATAGACCTCATACGGTAATAAACAAACAGTGTGTGTGCCACATGTATACTGCAAAGAACCCGTAAAAAAATTCAAGGGAGACATCTTCACCTGCAAAACTAAGAGCACGAGGTCCAGTTTTGTTCCTCAAACAGCATAGATTCTGATTACCTGAATTATCTTAGCTCGGCAAACAGGACAATCCCCTTTCTTGGTTTTTATCTCGTCCAAACAAGACATGCAACCAGCCATGTGACCACAGGGAATGCACGCACCCTCAACTGGAGCTTCCCAACATATCACACAAGAGGAAGAACTGTCCCCGTCTCCATCTTTAGCTTCGCTACTTGTAGAAGCTTCCTGCTCCACACAAGGAACAGAAAAGTCCACAGGGCTGTAATCAATGGAGGGATAATGAATAGGACCATCATATATATCCCCTACATGAAGCGGAGGAGCTGAAGGAGCTGAAGAAGCCAATACAGGAATTGGATTTGGTGTTTGGACAGGAGGAGGAATATTATGTGGAGTATAAATAGCTTGACTAGGATTACTACTGGGCGTGGCTTTGGCCACTCCCCATCCAATGTCCTCTTCTGTATTTGGTGTGTGAGTAGCTTGAATCGGATTCTTAGTGGACGTAGATTCGGGCACTCCCCAACCATTGTGCTCTTCTTTAGTTGGTGTAGAAGTAGATTGAATCGGATTGTTACTGGTTGTGGATTCAGGGACTCCCCATCCGTTGAACTCTACTCGAGTTGGCGTATAAGCAGCTTGAATCGGATTCCTAGTGGGTGCGGATTCGGGCACTCCCCATCCGTTGTGCTCTTCTGTAGTTGGCTTATCCATCCATCCACTGCTGCTTACTTCTGAAGGTGGAGACCCACCAAACGATCCCCATCCATTTTGACTGGTGTCATTTGCAGTGGCCCCCCAACCATTTACAATATTAGCTCCAGAGGTTGGGTGGTCATTGGGGCGAAACTGTAGTCTACCTTCCATAGCAGACTGAATAGAAGCGTTTATTGCCATTGCTAGTTCCGCAGCTTCTGCAGCAGTTTGACTTTCAGTTATTGGAGCTGAAGTTTCACTATCATGCGGTGGCATAACCTGGAATACCAGAGGGTTGATCAGGGGTGCACAAGGTGGATTTCGAATTTGCTTATGGTGTCAATAGATTACACAAGATGAAAGAAAATGACAGTTCTGCTGGTTAAAAATTTCTGATTAGGCACCAAGAAAAAAGATTGTGCAACCCCTGTTCTGGCCTAATAGTTTCATTCACATTCCAAAATTTCACAAATTAGTTGGTGAGCCTTAAAGTTCAAGGAAGAAAATAGGTCGAAGGTGTAAACATGTAAAAAAATCCCGCAAATGACATAATAAGGCAGAATGCTGTTGCATGTTAAGCGTTCTCCATCCTTCCTTCTGAAAGGACCAGACTGCTATCTTTATCTCACATTGGGACAATATAGATACTGATACCCAACAGTCAGTGAGCCACATGCTTCTAGCAGTTGACGTTGGACAATAAAATTAAGAAAAGAAAATCCAAGCAGAAATTCTAACTCATTTTAACCCTAACAGTCGCCATAGCATTTCCAATCTTGCATCTTTTAGAATAAGCCGAGCATTCACAAAAAGGGAAAAAAAAGAAAAAAAAAAGGTTTAAGCGAAGTTATTGCGGACTGATTAGCTATACTTTGCATTATAAGAGCCTAAACACTTGCAGCCTGTAATTTCAATATATCTCCTTTCCGTAAATCAGCAGTATGTTCTACCAAATTATACTGCCCCCCATCACTATCCAACTACGTAAAACTATCCGTTCTTTATCTTAGTTCAATATCTAAAAGTTATCTACGAAGTCCCACATGGTAACTAATGATTATATATCTTGATTCCTCAACAGGCATGATGTTTTACTCCACATAAAATGCACACATTAGAAACAAGCTTAAGACCGACAGAAACTGTCTTTGAATTGTACCTGAGGAATTCCTCTGCAGGCATTGTATAATAATTCAATTTGCTGCTTGTCGCAACCACTGGCAGACGCAAACTTGTATCGAGTTTCTGTTATGGAAGAACATGATCCTTTGGATAGATATATAAAGCACGGCAAGGACAGGCAGTCATTAATTGGAAGATGAATTTTACAACCAAGCTCAATATTATGCACATACTCCGGCCATGCATAAATTAGTTTCTTATGCCACATTAACAATGAAGACTAACGTCTAACGCCTTATTTATCTAAAACAATGGCATCCAGGACACATCTCCCTTTTGACAAAAGGCACTCTAGAGAACTGTCAGATATAAAATTTCTTCTGAATTCACAAAGTCACTTTTACGTGCCTTTTTGTCAAGATCTAGTGAGTAATAACGAGTTCACCCTATATGTGTGGTGTACTGGTTTGTGACTCCAGCAAAAAACTGCAGAAAAGGTACCTGTTAAAACAGAATTCCTACACGAAATGTGTTAATGCTTAAACAAAGTGTACAATATCTTGAGGCTGCAAAACACATCCTTAGGATATGTGGACATGGAGGTGAGTGTTGCATTCCAACAAAGACGTGGAACAAATCATGGAAAATTGAGACACGGACACGTGTGAGTTTACTATTGCTAACATATATCTGTATATGGTTGTTAATATGGAAAGTAAATCATAAATGAAACTAACGGTTAGTCTCTACTTCTAAATTCCTTCAAAAAAGCAGAATAATCCTCCTTTACATTTTTTAAGAATCAAAACATAGCAGTTGAGTAAGTGTGCGAACAAGATTCACAGGAGGTGGAGTGGGTCTCATGCAGAAAGACAAGATCGCAATCATCAGAAATACTGCATAACATACACGGGTATACAAGTCCAAAAACCTACATACATCAACATCAAAACGAAGTTACAATGCCATTCTTTTTAGTGCTGAGGAACAGGCGCTGCCAGGTTAGTCACGTGTGGGAATTCCTCATCTTAGTTCCATGAGTAAGCACCAAGCCACCAGCTAATGCTAAATGCCTTTAATTTATCCCTCTTAGCAGAAAACTAAAATGAAGGTTTGCAGAAATAAGTAATGTGATTATTTTTTCCTTTTTGGCTCAAACCCTTGATCGAGTTATATAAGTAACCCAAAATTTTCACAATCAGTTTCGGTCAAGAGATTACTTGTGAATTTGTCGAAAATTATCAGAGTGGCATCTGATTGGTGGAATTTTAGTTCCTCAATATCAGCCTTCCACAAAGCAACAACTGTACGAGGCTGGGCATCCTATCCATTGAACAAAAGAACCACATTAGGAAACTATTGAAAGTGCTTCAGTTTTTTTTTATCGGAAAGTGCTTCAGTTCAAATGCTTTATTTACCAAAAGAACACTGACTCCAAAAGCAGAGCCCCAAAATATCTTTTGCAGGTATCTAAGAAACCAATTTTGTATAACTGATAAAAGGTATGAAAACTTAATACCAATTCATAGCAATTGGAGTCATAATGCAAACAATTAACGCTGATTTTGACAAATCTCTATACCTGCAAAGAAGAATAAATGACTAGCTCCAATTTCAGAGGCTTCAGTGGATTATGTGAACCACAAGGTACAACGACAGCCCAACTGCAATTAAGGAACAATCAGCAAGTGCACCTAATGCTTTGCCAGAAATGACAATTCAATCTCCCTTTGAAAAAAACAGCAGAGACAGCTGGTCATACTGATAGACAGTAATGTAAAAGGAGGCATACAGACGAGGAGCCTTTACTAAAAGAAAAAGTTCAGACAAGATAATCAAAGGCAGTAGCAAAATAGAAACTGAAGACTAAACTGACATATTCCTTGATAACAACTGTGGAGCAAATGCTTCAAGAAAGCTTGGACCATAAAACTCCCTCAACCAGCCGGAGAAAAAGCAAATATGATTCTGGAAAAGCAACGCATAAAAATATAGGAGTCAAACACAAATTTCTTGAATACACATTAAGGATCCCCAAATATACAACTTTTGAGATTTGTCAAGCTCAAGACTACCTCAATTGCACGAACTACATTGACGAACCCTCTTGATCTAGCAACATTAAGTGGAGTTTGACCATCATCATTTCTCACCAAAGGATTTGCTGAAGCATGATAATAATGATTACAGAAAGGAAAAGGAAATCCATAACATCTCCACATATGGCTAATCACTCAACACAAAGTGGTCCTTCACCAAACTTAAACTTGGAGGGAGATAATGACCACTAGCATTCTTACCCACTCTGAAGCAATGAGACATACCTCCATGGGATAAAAGCAACTTAACGGTATGATCCAAGCCTCTTTTTGCGGCATGATGCAATGGAGTACCAGCATGAAGCCCTAAAGAAATATCGGTAAGTACAATTCCAATCAATAATGATCAAACACAAACAATTCACTTTCAGTTTATCACTAGCATGAAGACAAAGTATTACCACAGACAAAACAATAAGCATTAAGCACTTTAAATGTTCAATAGCATATGCTGATATATTCATTTGGATTTTTCTACGGATAATTTCTCACAACAATAGAACTAATTGTTGAAAAATCGGCCAAACCAACAAAAACACACGGGAGAAGAACAATCAAGAAACGAAACACAGAACACAAGACACAGAGGTTTTTACGCGATTCCCCAACTCTATAATTGAGTACATCCCAGCTCCCACCAGTTTTCACTATCTATCAAATGAAGAATGGAGAGTGCAAGTTACATTGGTTGCGAATAGGATCTATTTTCTAACCAAGCAATTACCGTAATAACTCTATCTAGGTCGAACCCAGAATAGTCAGCGAAAAGCAAATTAGACTGATTCATGCTTCACAAAACCCAAAACTAATCACAAACATCCAACTAAACCGCGATTAATAAATCCTCGATAAGTACCATTTCCTTATCAAAAACAAAACATGGGTTAGTCATAAAATTTACCTTTCATATTAGTAGTTGCCAAACCAAAGGACTCTATTTGGGACATATATAACATACCTGGACGGTAAGCGTTGACATTTGCACCTAGTTCGATCAAAGTCTTCGCCGAAATAAACCGTTCAGGATCCATACAAGCCACAATGAGCGGGGTCTTTCCGTCTTTGTCAACCCACTGCATTAACATGAACTCAAAAATCATCAACTCAAAGTGGGTTTTTTCCCTTCTCATTTTATCATGTGCAATTCAGTTGCTTTTATACTCATACATATAGCTTTGGATACAGATATGGAGGATAAAAATACCTCCAGGCCTGCACCCTCACTGCAAAGGGATTTGACAGCTTCAATGTTTCCATTGAGAGCATTCTCGTAGAGTAACTCCTCTTTGGATTGTTGTTGCCCCATCGCACCGAATGCGAATTCAGATAACACAAGGCTCGCTTCTCTTTATTTACATTTTTATACGGGAAGGACGTACACGAGAGAGAGAGAGAGAGAGAGAGAATTACTTAGCAGAGAAGGATTTGTCTAATTTGACGAAGGAAACTTCGAAGAATCTGTTTGGATTATTGAACAGACCGCAAGCAAGAGCCTGTTCAAGTGTTCAGGATAAAAAGGAGAGAGAGAGATTTTTTTTTGATCAGAGAGAGAGAGAGATTGATTGGGAGAATTGTGATCTTTGGCGGAGAAATTTTTATAGCCGGATGGGTATATCGCACGTGGTGCTCACTCGGCACTTTCGAATCGTCCGATTTACTTTTGGACGGTTCAGGTTAAATCTTTCTCTCCTCTCATCCCTTCTCTTTCTCTATCATTTTTCTCTCTCCAAATCCAAGCCGTCAAAAATCGCATTAGACGGCTCGGATGTGCCGAGCAGGCACCACGTGATAACCACTCGGCACTGAAAAATTTCTCTCTTTGACGAGTTGTTAGGGGGAGCTTTCGCTAATTAATAAGTTATGGACAATTTTTTATTGTCTAAAAATGTCAAATAATTTTTACTAACCAAGTTATAGTATGTGTGGATGAAAGAGAAAAAAAAAAAAAAAAAACAGAGTGAAAAATGAAGAAGAAGAAGTTGTGAATTGAACAACATGACAAAATGCAATAACTTTCTAGTCCAAATTTTTCAGTGGACACGCCTTAATATGGACTGGGGGAGCTGCTGTCCCTTGAAGGGACAACAACGTGCTGTCTCGGCCGAGGGGGTCCCGCTCCGATCTTACTCTGATGATCGAAGACGTTCACTTTGTAGAGCTCGTCGAGTTGAACAAGTATGCAAAAAACAAGTTTGATCAGATATCATTAAGTGCTTGATCGGAACACATATAACTTGCCAATAATGAGTTCTAGTAGTTTTGATCCAGTGTTTCGGATCCATTCTTTTCAAGACAAAAAGATTTCGATTAGACACTTAATGATATCTGATCGAACTGATTTTTTGCATATCTGTTCAACTCAACGAGCTTTACGAAGTGAACGTTTTCGATTATTGGAGCGAGACCGGAGCACGACCCCATTAGCCGAGACAGCAAGGGACAGCAGCTCCCCCAACTCCCCTTAATATGCCCTCAAATGAAAAGTTAATTGCACTTTCGCACTTCCTTAGTTTTTTTTTGATCCGCGCACTTCCTTAGTTGACCATTGAAATCCAATAGGTAATCCTTCTCCAAAAATATAAGAAAAGAAAAAATCTAAAGTCTACCTTCACATATATTACTCTTTCTTTTTACATTTTTGCACTTAACCAACACTCTATAATTATCATATGGACCATTAATTCATTCTTTACCCTCTTCTGACACAAATTTTGGACCTACTTTTAACACTGTCATATTAACCTTTTTTAGAGAGCCAAGTATGGATACTCACCAAGTGTAAGCATATGGATACTCACCAAGTGTAAGCGTGTATTCCACTAAGTAAAATGCGTACTTATTTTTTAAATTAAAGATGATTTATTGTGAGAGAATGACATGTTTCATAAAACAAAAAAAATAATTACTTTAAAAAAAACCCTTAGCGGAACGTCTAGTGTTATTCTTAAATCACTTTTGTACAGAATCCTCCATGGCAAAAGGAAAATAACAATGAGTATGTCATACGGAGAAACACAAAATGATGTACGTTTTAGGATTAACATTCCAAAAGTGAAAAAGGCATGAGGGACGGACAGACAATAATGAACAAGAAAAGAAGTTTACATAACCTCAACCAAGGATTACCATGCAAAATTCGCTCAACCACACAAAAATGGTTACTCAAAAGGATCGGCAAAAACACCATCAATCGCCAAACTAAAGTGATCGAAAAGGGTACAAGTATCATTACAGAAACACAAGCACGAAACAGACATTTCCTCAGAATGCGAAATTCCTCTATTCAACTTGGCTTCTCCTTTGTGCATCCGAAAATCAGGTTGAACCACCACTCAACAACTCTAACAGCTGGTGTTTCCTGAGCCTTGATAACCCTTTCATGCCACGAGACTTTGCTAGCGCTTTCAATTCCGGCAGCTTCATTGCACTCAAATCGTCTTCTACAGGTTGTTTCTGTTCTGCTTCATTGTGACTATAACCTACAACAAAATCTGAAGAGTCCTCTCTCTTTTCATGCTCAAGAAGAGTGCTCTCTCTTTTACCATCTAAATTTGAATCTGTGAAAGAATTGGAACGAATAAGCTCGAATTTGACTCTAGGGATAGGAGATCTACGTCGAAAATTTGATACTGGTCTGCTTAAGGTAGGGGATTCATGTTTCACAAAGTCGTTTGAGTCAAAAGAGGCTGTGCTTTTCTCTTTGTTAACTGAACCATTTTGTGCAGAGTGGTCCAAGGTGAAGTCTCTGCTGCTACCTTTACTCCTACTGTTCTTTCCCATTGGAGTATTGTGTTTGTTTAAAAGTTTAAGGAAAGGGGATTCCAGTTCCCCAGGGTTTGAGGAGTCGAAGGAGCTCGTGCTTTTCTCTTCGTCAATTACACCATCTTGCTCAGACTGGTCCAACAAGAAGTCTCTGCTGCTACCCTTACTTATACTTTTCCTCCCTGTTCGAGGAATGAATTTGCCTGCAAGCTTTGGGGAGCTCACGCTTTTCTCTTCGTCAAATAAACCATCTTGTTTAAACTGGTCCAAGAAGTTTCCGCTGCTACCGTTACTACTACTACTTCTCCTCCCCATTGGAGTGATGCGTTTCCTAGGAAGCTGAGGGGAGCTTGCGCTTTTCTCTTTGCCGGATGAACCAGCCAGTGTTTCAAACTTGTCCAAGAAGAAGTCTCTGCTGCTATCATTTCTACTACTTTTGTTCCCCATTGAAGTAATGCGTTTACTTGCAAGTTTAGGGGAGCTCATGTTTTCCTCTTTGTCAAATAAACCATCTTGTTTAGACTGGTCCAATAAGTCATATCTGCTGCTACCATTAATATTACATGCCTCACCTATTTGAGAAATGTGTTTCCTTACAAGATCAACGGCAGCATTAACATCCCTATCCTCATCACCATGCCCTTGAAACCCCTCCGCCTTCTTCTCTTTCTTGAAATTTGCTCCCGGTGGAAGTTTAGCCTTCAACTTTCCAAAAACATTATCCTTCTCCTCCTTTTTTCTTGGTTCTGGAGGTGTTCCGTTAGGTTGGAACTTTGGGGCACTGGGGCCAGATAGTAATGGCCCAATTTTTGAAAGAAATTGTCGGACTTCTTCAGGGCTATAAGAATTATCTCTGTCATTTTGCTTGTTCTTGCTTTGGGAAAACCCATGTTTGTTTTGTCTTGAAAACTCCAGGTTTCCTGCAAAACCATTTGAACCCGCCTTGCACACTAAAGACATCCCCCTGAAGGTGAATTTCAGCGAAACAATTTTGATATTTGAAAATGCTTTGTGGTTGTAGCGAGATGAGCACGGTGACAAACTGGCTGCTCTTACAGAAGCTTCTGAGCAGGAGAAACACCTTCCACCTATTGGCCCATAACCTGTAACAAACACGAGAACCATGCAAGAATTTTTTTCATATGTTTGGGATGCTGGAAACATGGATTTGAGTACCGTTACAGCACCATGTCACCACTGGTCATGCTTACATGTCTTAGATATAAGAAGACATCAAATTAATCTCTTCACTCAATGTGGAAAACGTTTAATGCTTGACCGAATTGTGTGGCGTCGAAATCTATCTTTGCAGGTAGAGAGGTATCTTATCTTACTTCATCTCTTCTCGTCACGCCAAGAAGAAATAAGTGTCTACCCCTCATTTACATTCAGAAACAAGCACATTGACATGTTAAAACTGGTTCGGTTCATGTGATACCACCATGGAAACTAATCAAGTTGCTATGATGCACATGATGTGCTGAACCAACTCAAACTCAACACCCCTGACTGGCTTGGCTTGGTTTCATTTCAAGCATATAGTTTCCCAGCAATGCTAATGACACCGCATTTTATACTCCATAGACATAAGTGTGGTGAGCTCCACACACACACTTGTGCGGGGACCACCACACTTTGGGTCCATGGTGATGGAGTAAAAAAAGTGGTGTCACTAGACTTTTCCATAGTTTTCAAATCAATACAACCGAAATTTTTTTTTGAACAGCCAATACAATCGATTAAGGTAAGTTTGGTCTGAAGTTGGGTATGTTGTTGAATGAAAAAAAAAAAAAAAAAACTGGAGCTTCTGAAGGTGTTATTGGGTCTTGATGTTCTTTTGATTGTGAGAAATGACAAGATAAGAAAGGGGAGCTCTTTGGTAAGATTGGGTGAGAAAGAAGAAGGGGCCAAGTGGAAATTTTCATTTTGGTACTTTTCTCACCAAATTATTCAATTCAAATGAGTGATTTGGGGAGAAACTCTTGTCCTTTCGTTTCTTCTCTTTTCTCGCCATATCACTCAATCCAGTACAAGTTTACAGCCGAATCCGAAACTATAAGTTTAACCAGCAGGTGGAATTTCATTGAGTACCAAAACTAACAAAACGAAAGGAAGGGCCAAGATAAAACAACAAACTGAAGGAGATATGGATGAGCAGAGAGAGAAAAAGACGGCGACGAAGAGAGAGAGAGAGAGAGGTACCTGTTCTCATCGTTGCCGGGACCGCCGAGTGTCGCCGGAGCTGCGAGCTATGTTCGATTTTGGATTAAGATTTTGGTGTCGGAGATTTCGAGAGAGAGGAGTACTATTTTAGGGCTGGCACTGATATAGTTACTATTAGTTTTTTGTTTTACAAATTGTAACCTTTGACTTCTAAACATGACATTTTTACCCCATAAGAAACTTCCAAAGATCATTACCGCCCACACACAACACAGTGAAATGAATGAATATTTTTTGTTACTCACAATAGGGCTGCAAACGAACCGAGCTGCTCGCGACCAGCTCATGACTCGACTGGTTAAGGCTTAGCTCGACTCGCGAGCAGCTTATGGCTCAACTCGTTTAGTAATCGAGTTGAACTCGAGCTCGAATTTTAGGCTTGTTTAGTCAGTGGCGGAACCAGAATTTTAATCCAAGGGGCCAGCTTAGTAGACATATATTTTTTTTATCGGAACGTATACTTATTATATCATTAGGTTTTTGCTTAACAATTCATTACATTTGTACATTAAAATGATTCTTTAGGCTACATCAACTATCACGCGCTTATTTTTTTACTTATGAAAGAAATTGAGAAATGATAATGTAAAATAACCGGTTTTTTATCAAATCGAACCAAAATTATTGCGATTATAAGTAGCTATACAAGAATAATTATCAATAATATTCAAAATCAGATATATACAAAATAAAAAATTTAAAACTCGGGCGCTCGAGGAGCTGGGGCGAGGCACCCCCGGGCCCCAACATAACTCCGCCCCTGTGTTTAGTATAAATGAGTTGAGCTCAACTCGCAAAAACTCGACTCGTTTGTATAGGCTCAACTAGTTTAAAAATGCTCGTTAAATAAATTAACTTGGCTCGGCTCGGCACGTTTGCACCCTACTCACCACGTCCTAAAATTTTAGCCCATCTCTCCTTTTTTGGAAAGTTCCATAATCCTTGTTGATTTCGACAAGTTCGCAAGAAAAAATTGATCCATTCTTTGTTTTGCCTTCGATTTCCATATTCAAATTATAACACAAAAAGTGAAGGGAAAAATGCATTAATCAATAATCATTACATTTCTATATGAAGGGTACTCTAGGATATGTTTTTGAGAACAACTATTGTGTTTCTTTAAAATGTTGAATTTCCAAAAGGAGTATTAAATTTTAGAACAGATGGAGTATTTGTTTTCGCTTCTCCATTTAAATACAGTAAAATAATGAACTCCTGCAAGTGGAAAATACATAAACGAAATTGAGGATTACTAAGCCAAAAGATGAGTTGGATGCACTACACTGCAGAGAACTTGTTTATACGCACCTCGACTAAATTTTGTGATTCTAGAGAACACCAACTTCGAAATCTCTCTAGAGAGGTTTTGCATCGACCGTATGCAAAATAGGTCTCAATCTTGCATTAGTTATCCCAAAATTATGCTGATGTTTTTGATAACTCAAGTGTCTAGACTAGTTTGCACGCACCTCAACTCAATTTTAGAGTCCAATCTCATCGTCCACTTGCAGGTGTATTTGATGACTTTCTTTGGATGTCATTACCTAGCTAATGAAATTTACATAAAATTAAATGATCAAGTTTTTGTGTAACTTCAACATGAAACACTGGTTACCGTATCATGAAACAGGAATTACCAAAGCCGGTGACAGAAGTTTATCTACAACGATTCAAAGCATTTGGATATTTGAATGGAAATTGGATTGTATTAAACTAGCGTCTCAAATAAGAGTGATTTTATCTAAGTCACTTTTAGAAAATAATTGGAGCTGGTTATCGGTTGTTTGTGTAATGTTTTCAATACACAAATAATTGCCCGTAAATAAGCTAATCGAAAGAGAAATGCATAAATAAGCTATAATTTGCCAGTCCGGGAAGGGCCCACAAATGGCCGAAACTGGACCCCAAACTGGATGGGAGCCGGCTCCAGCACAACGTAATACATCGATACACAATTACAACCACAAATACACCAGATGTAGAAATTCCGTTTGACCAAAAAGAAAACAAATACACCAGATGTTAGGTTATTGAAAATCAAATCAACACTCAATGTAGCAAACCGGGAAAACTTGGATCCAAACACGGGCGACCATAAAGTGGCCATTTTTTCACCCCAAAAAATAAATAAAAATGGCCATTTGTGGCTGTCTAATGCTACTTGCCACAAGACAATATCATACTTGTCCATAGTAGAGAAGAAAATAGGAGGGCTATTACCACAAACAGAAGGAAACAAAAATGAAAAGAAACGAGGAAGAAAATGACAAATCAACCAAACGATCCCATTACCCACATGAACATTGGAAGGATTCAAATTCTTATTCTTTGTTTGTACTTGAAATAAAGAGATCATATGACAGAATGGGATGAAAAAAAATAAAACAAAGTACATACAAACCGGGTGAGTTTTATCTTTATTTGCATCGTCTACGCTTTGTGATTTTTTGACATCTCATCAACATCCAGTTCGACTTCCAATACAGGTGAATCCTTCTTCATGCTGAAATGACTGGTAAAATAACACCACATTTAGATAACAAGTTTTCCAATACAAATTTGGTTCAAGTTGCTGAGATCAGCTCACCTGTTCTGCACAGGACCATGATCTACGGCGGTTCTCAGGCAATATATTACCCTGCCAACTATGTCTGTCATGGATACGGGACCAAAGATTCGGCTATCTTTGGCCTCCTGCAATTAAGAAAGGGGAACAGGGAAAAAAAAGTTAATAAATCATGAAGTGTCAACCACCTATTCAAGGTGTTAAGCATTACCCATACCCCAAACACGCTATGGAGATAGTAACTGAAGCCCCTTGGGGCTTGGATCATGCTTGGCAGATTTGACAGGAATGGAGACGAAAGAAGGGTGCTCAATATGGTCAAGGATGTTAGTGGAAGGACGCCTTCAAAAGAGAAGGGAAGAGGACTGAACCACTGATGGATGTTCCAATCAAGAGGTTAACTCCACCAAGGGAAATACTGCCTTGCATGTAGAAACTAACAGTTTAGAATCACCACTTTGGTGTGTGGAGAGGGATAATGCCTGTGATGTAGAAACTACATACTTTGGTGTGTGGAGAGGGATAATGCCCGTAAATCGTAATGTTTCTTCTTAAGGTGAGGCAAGAAGCATATAGGATAAAGTGGATTCCAAAAGTAGGGATGCGAGCAAGATGACGAGAGTATTGGTAATGGTGCTATTCAAATGTGGTTGACTCAATTCCATCAAGAGTTAAGAGTGATATGGCTAGTCCGCCATCTTTGCAGTATGAAAATTGAAAGAAGTATTCAGAATCTCGAACTTTTGGGGGGAAGCATCCTAATTTGTGGGTCTCAGCTCACTGGTTGTTCTTGTTTCGTCTCTTTGTCTATTGTTTCTTTCTAGGCTAGTTCTAGTTAACTTGTCTGAGAGGTTTTGGCCAGTGGCTGTGGTTAATGTGTTGCTTGTAGGTTGTGTTTTGAGCTTCACTGTACATCTATTTCTTTTGGTGCTGATATGCTTAGGCTTAGCTTC
>JAOTQK010000001.1:26325994-26350063 GCA_025642025.1 Rhododendron ferrugineum
GTTCATAAACATGAATCACTACAAGTAGGGGAGAAAGGAAGAAGAAGAAAACACACACATTCAGCCTGTGCACGAAATCAATCAATGAAGAAAACTGCATACCTTGGGCTTCAAGTTTTCATTGTCGGACAACAGCCAGCACTGATCCTTTTCGAGAACAAATGGCTCCTCTTTTTCATTAGTAGATACCATTTCATAGCCCTCTATGGCAGCCAATCTTCGGACAAGATAGTCATCCGATTTTTCAGGGTCCTTCACAACCACCACATCTCCAACAAAAACACGCCTGCCAATAATGTATTATGCAGTCAAGGGAAGCACCAAACCAGAAAATACACAAAGAAAGCGTTCACACAGAAGCTGACACCACCACCAAACAAGATATCTGATGCTACAAACAGAAGTTACGAAGCAATTAGAACTGAAGTGCCAGCTAGCCAAGCCAATCAAGTTTCTAGGTAGTAATAAAGCCGCCCACTGAATCCCACCTTCGTCCAGATTGGGGGGGGGGGGGGGGGGTTGGCAGCAAATGAAACCCCCAGTGTGCAATGACCACAGTCCAATGTGAGTCCATTGTCATGAAGGGGGAGATATTGGAATAAAACAGCAGAAAACCACAAATGGTGCTAGCATGACCTAAACCACAGATGATGCAATCAGAAGCTGAGAAAATTTTATGCACCGAGAAACTAATCTGTTTAAATGGAGGATGGAATTGCTCAGCAGATTAGGTGCCTTATTCAGAAATCAGCAGGGAATTGTGATTTTACTGGTTCGAGCAACATATTCAGTAGAAGCATGATACGCACTCGAAGATATGGGGCCAAACTCGGTATTGACATCAAAATACCAGTGGTCTGGGATAATCCTAGCAAGCAATCTCGCCAGCTTAAAGACAGAGAGGTTAATTGAAGCTACGTCTACGACGACAATACAAGCATAGCTTGAAACACCTAACCCATTTGATTTGGTATCATTCTGAATTGCTATTTTAGTGCCGTACGATGACCGAGCTTGATTGGATTAACCAGCCCAAAAAATGTTTAAAAAAAGAAAGGGCAAAATGTCTTGCACATATGGCACATATATAAGCGCAAGATAAGACATAATAGAGACATCCGTAGAGTACAATAAAGCACATACAAAAAACAATGAACTAAGAAACGAGCATGAGCACATATTTTCATCTAATAATAAGATAAGGATTGTTGCAAAGCATGTGAAAACGACTATCACACATAAGACTTATTTGGTGTTCAAAAAAAGGTAACACTTATTTGCGATATTGAAGATGCATAGGACTATCACACGCTTAGTTGCACAAAGCGGGAGCGCGGATATGTGGAAGCTCCTAAGGTTAGGAGCGTCTTAGGAGCGTATATATAAAATACAGTAGAATATATATATATATATATAATTATTTATATAAATATATGTGAAATTATCTCATAAAAATATATACTAATTTTACCAATTGTTATCAAACTGTAACTTTGGATGAAACTGTAAATATATATACATGCGTGTGATATATGTGTGACATTTTGTAACTTAAGGAGGCAAACTGTAATTTGGAAAAAAAGAAAACAGCGTATATATATACTACTTATATACAGATTACACATTAAAGTGTACTCCCCAAACCCTAAAATCGCACACACTGCTAACAGAACTAAAGTGGCGCCTGCCTCTCTCTAGTATGGCGATCTTAGACGAGAGCATCGGAACGACGACGTCGAGCGCCAATCTCAGCCTCTCCATGAGGCGCAGGCCTAGGGTGAGTGCCGACAAGGCGTCGACGGAGGTGGAGGTTTCCGATACGTCGTTGTCGAAGACGACGATGTTTTCGTTGGAAGCCGAAAACAGGATCGGAGTCAGATCAGGTGACGTTAGATCTGTGTCTCAGTTCTGGCGAGATATTTTTTTGAAAGTAGAGAACCAGACGCTCCGAGGTCAGTCGGGATCGCGCTCCTCTGTCGACGGGATCGCGCTCCAGTCACGAATCTGACTTTGGAGCGCAAATTCGCGCTCCTGTGTTGGGAGCGAGGCCTGTACACATGAATCCTGCTACTAAGGTTTGACCGACATAACTGCTACTATTATGCCCACCCTTTTTTTTGTGGTTGTTCTGCTAATGGGAATATGAACGGGAACATGAATGTGGTACGCTAAATGGGTTAAATAATGGTACTTTAAGGGTAGGATTGTACATGGATTCGAATCCACGTGGATTTGGAGGAAAGCAAGCCCCTGCCAATTTTGAAGACAAAATCCACCCAATGCCAAATTTGCTTTTGTTCCAAATTTTGACTGATGGGAATAATTCTAAACGTTTTAAATAACTTGAATTTGACATAAGGGTTGGGAAGGAGGCTATGATGTCAAATTGGAGATGCCAAAATGCCATAAAAGCGTTTAAAAAAAAATTGACCTCTCCAATTTGGAGTCAAGGGTTGGAGATGCTATTATTATGCTTTTCCAGCATTATTTCCACCCACATTAAACTCTTCATCTTTTCAGCACCTATGTTATTGTTTAATACCCGGACAACAGAAAAAGTTATTTCGTAACAACTATGTCGCAGGCCGTGCACTTGATTCGCTCGTACCATGTAATTTGTCGACTGAAGAACGTAAGCAAGCATTGAATTTTAGGTCTATTTATCATAGTACCTTGTCAGCATAAGATATCTACACATTGCATGCTAGTTGTTTGAGTAGAGTTCAAATCCACGCCCTTCGATCTTGAATCACATAGATTAACGAGTGGTCCTCAGTCGGCTACTGCACCTAATGATACTATGCACTCTGTTGTCATTTATTTTTTTTGTATGTTATATTGAACTTTGACTTAACTAACGTATAGCTAGCTTTTTTTTGTTTTTTTTTGTTGTTGTTGTTGCTTGTAGCTTGTGACAAGTCTACGTAAGGCCTTTGGTGTTGCACATTATTTTGAGGTTGAAGACCAGGTAAGATGCATGTTTTCTTTAAAAAAATTGCTTGCTTCCTGTTTGACTGACACAACTGCTACTATTAAGCAGCCATTTTTTTAGCACCTCCGGTTAAGTTTTCATGAAAACGTGTAGGCTTTACCTTTTTTGATGCTTTCTTTTTGCTGACTCACTTGCATTAGAAAAAAGCAAATCAATCTGATTAACGGCAAGGAGGAGAAGCAAAAGAGGAATTTTAAGCTTGCGTTAAGGTAATCGTGGGCAAGCACTGTCCTTGTTTACTTCTCTCTCTCCATATTTTATGTAGTTAAATGAGTTATATTTCCAAATTTAATCTATGTTTTATATATCACTCCTTCAAATCTTGTTATTGCGACTTGTGGAAGTTATGTTAGACGTCCTTTTTTATTCAGCTCTACTCTCTACTTTGGCCAGGTCCTCTAATTTGAATTATGCATTTAGGTCGAGTGTTTGAGACGCTCAACAATTTGTGGAGTCATTGGGTGAAGCTTGAGGAAAATGCATGTTGTAACCCCAAGAGCTGGAACTGTGGTTGTTCTGCTAATGGGAACATGATCGGGAACATGAATGTGGTACGCTAAATGGGTTAAATAATGGTACTTTAAGAGTAGGGTTGTACATGGATTCGAATCCGCGTGGATTTGGAGGAAAGCAAGCCCCTGCCAATTTTGAAGACAAAATCCACCCAATGCCAAATTTACTTTTGTTCCAAATTTTGACTGATGGGAATAATTCTAAACGTTTCAAATAACTTGAATTTGGCATAAGGGTTGGGAAGGAGGCTATGATGTCAAATTAGAGATGCCAAAATGCCATAAAAGCGTTCAAAAAAAAAAATTGACATCTCCAATTTGAAGTCAAGGGTTGGAGATGCTCTTATTATGCTTTTCCAGCATTATTTGCACCCATACCAAATTTTTCATCTTCTTTTCATCAACTATGTTACTGTTTAATACCCGGACTGCCAAAAAATTTACTCTCTCCGTCCCTTATTTAGAATCCAGTATTCCATTTTAGGTTATCCTTTAAAAAATGTCCATTTTGTAAAGTTAGTGGGTAAAAGTTGGTGTATTGTCTAATTTGTCCCTAAAAGTAGATTTCATTTTGAAAAGTTGGAGTTACAAAGCAGGACACTTAATAAGGGCCCGAGGGAGTATTTTGTATCAACTAGGTCGCGGGCCATACACTTGATTCGCTAGTACCATGTAATTAGTCGGTTGAAGAACGTAAGCAAGCTTTGAATTTTAGGTCTATTTATCAGAGTACCTTGTCAGCATAAGATATCTACACATTGCATGCTAGTTGTTGGAGCAGAGTTCAAATCCATGCCCTTCGATCTTGAATCACATAGATTAACGAGTGGTCCTCAGTCGGCTTCTGCACCTAATGGTAATATGCACTCTGTTGTCCTTTCTTTTTTTTTTTGTATGTTATATTGAACTTTGACTTAACTAACGTATAGCTGGCTTGTATTTTTTATTTTTGTTGCTTGTAGCTTGTGACATGTCTAAGTAAGGCCTTTGGTGTTGCACATTATTTTGAGGTTGAAGACCAGGTAAGATGCATGTTTTCTTTAATAAAATTGCTTGCTTCCTGTTTTAACTGACACAACTCCTATTAAGCCACCAATTTTTTAGCACCTCCGGTTAAGCTTTTCATGAAAACATGTAGGCATGACTTTTTTGATGCTTCTTTTTTGCTGACTCACTTGCATGAGGAAGAAGCAAATCAATCCGAGTATAGGCAAGGAGGAGAAGCACAAGAGTAATTTTAAGCTTGCGTTAGGGTAATCGTGCGTAAGCACTATCCTTGTTTACTTATATCTCTCCATATTTTATGTAGTTAAACGAGAGTTATATTTTCAAATCTAATCTATGTTTGATATATCACTCCTTCAAATCTTGTTATTGCGACTTGTGGAAGTTATCTTAGACGTCCTCTTTTTCTTTTCTTTTTTTCCAGTTTTACTCTACTTTGGCCGAGTCGTCTAATTTGAATTATGCGTTAAGGTCGAGTGTATGAAACGGTCATCAATTTGTGGAGGCATCGGGTGAAGCTTGAGGAAAATGCTTGTTGTAACCCTAAGAGCTGGAATTGTGGTTGTTCTGCTAATGGGAACATGAACGGGAACATGAATGTGGTACGCTAAATGGGTTCAATAATGGTACTGTATCGGTAGGGTAGTACATGGACTCGAATCCACGAGGATTTGGAGGAAAGCATGCCCTTGCCAATTTTGAAGCCAAAATCCACCCAATGCAAAATTTGCTTTTGTTCCAAATTTTGACTGATGGGAATTGTTCTAGACGTTTCAAATAAATTGAATTTGGCATAAGGGTTGGGTAGGAGGCTATGATGTCAAATTGGAGATGCCAAAATGCAATAGAAGCCTTCAAAAAAAAAAAAATTTGACGTCTCCAATTTGAAGTCAAGGGTTGGAGATGTTCTTATTATGCTTTTCCAGCATTATTTCCACCGACACCAAACTCTTCATCTTCTTTTCAGCAGCTATGTTACTTTTTAATACCCGGACAGCTAGAAAAGTTATTTTGTAACAACTAGGTCGCTGGCCGTACACTTGATTCGCTCGTACCATGTAATTAGTCGGTTGAAGAACGTAAGCAAGCATTGAATTTTAGGTCTATTTATCATAGTACCTTGTCAGAAGAAGATATCTACACATAGCGTGCTAGTTGTTTGAGCAGAGTTCAAAACCATGCCCTTCGATCTTGAATCACATAGATTAACGAGTGGTCCTCAGTCGGCTACTGCACCAAATGGTACTGTGCACTCTGTTGTCCTTTCTTTTTTTTTAGTATTTTATATTGAACTTTGACTAAACTAACGTGTAGCTGGTTGGTATTTTTTATTTTTGTTGCTTGTAGCTTGTGACATGTCTAAGTAAGGCTTTTGGTTTTGCACATTATTTTGAGGTTGAAGACCAAATAAGATACAAGTTCATTTTAATAAAATTGCTTGCTTCCTGTTTGACTGACACTACTGCTACTATTAAGCCACCATTTTTTTAGCACCTCCGGTTAAGCTTTTCATGAAAACATGTAGGCTTGACCTTTTTTGATACTTCTTTTTTGCTGACTCACTTGCATGAGGAAGAAGCAAATCAATCCGAGTATAGGCAAGGAGAAGTACAAGAGGGTTTTTAATGCTTGCGTTAAGGTAACCGTGCGCAAGCACTATCCTTGTTTACTTATCTCTCTACAGATTTTGTGGACTTAAAACGGGAGTTATATTTCTAAATCTAATCTATGTTTTATGTATCACTCCTTCAAATCTTGTTATTGCAACTTGTGGAAGTTATCTTAGACGTCCTTTTTTTTTTTTTCCAGTTCTACTCTCTACTTTGGCCAGGTCGTCTATTTTGAAATATGCATTTAGGTCGAGTGTATGAGAGGCTCAACAATTTGTGGAGGCACCGGGTGAAGCTTGAGGAAAATGCATGTTGTAACCCTTAGAGCTGGAACAGTGGTTGTTCTGCTATTGGGAACATGAACGGGAACATGAATATGGTACGCTAAATGAGTTAAATAATGGTACTTTAATGGTAGGGTTGTACATGGACTCGAATTCACGTGGATTTGGAGGAAAGCAAGCCTCTGCAAATTTTTAAGACTAAATTCATTCAATGCCAAATTTGCTTTTGTTCCAAAATTTGACTGATGAGATTAATTCTAGACGTTTCAAATAAATTGAATTTGGCATAAGGGTTGGGTAGGAGGCTATGATGTCAAATTGGAGATGCCAAAATGCAATAAAAGCCTTTAAAATAAAAAATTTGACATCTGTAATTTGAATTCAATGGATGGAGATATTATTATGCTTTTCCTGCATTATTTCCACCCACGCCAAACCCTTCTTCTTTTAAGCACCTTTGTTACTATTTAATACCCGGAAGACAAAAAAAAGTTATTTTGTAACAACTTGGTCGCAGGCCGTACGCTTGATTCGTTCGTACCATGTAATTAGTTGGTGGAAGAACGTAAGCAAGCATTGAATTTTAGGTCTATTTATCATAGTACCTTGTCAGAAGATGATATCTACACATAGCATGCTAGTTGTTTGAGTCGAGTTCAAATCCATGCCCTTCGATCTTGAATCACATAGATTAACGAGTGGTCCTCAGTCGGCTACTGCACCTAATGGTGCTGTGCACTCTGTTGTCGTTTCTTTTTTTTTTTGTATGTTGTATTGAACTTTGACTTAACTAACATATAGCTGGCTGGTATTATTTATTTTTGTTGTTTGTAGCTTGTGACATGTCTAAGTAAGGCTTTTGGTTTTGCACATTATTTTGAGGTTTAAGACCAGGTAAGATACATGTTTATTTTAATAAAATTGCTTGCTTCCTGTTTGACTAACACAATTGCTACTATTAAGCCACCATTTTTTTAGCACCTCCGATTAAGCTTTTCATGAAAACATGTAGGCTTGACCTTTTTTGAAACTTCTTTTTTGTTGAATCACTTGCATGAGGAAGAAGCAAATCAATCCGAGTAATGGCCCAGAGGAGAAGTACAAGAGGGTTTTTAATCTTGCGTTAAGGTAACCGTGCGCAAGCACTATCCTTGTTTACTTATCTCTCTCCCGATTTTATGGAGTTAAACGGGAGTTATATTTCTAAGTTTAATCTATGTTTTATGTATTACTCCTTCAAATCTCGCTATTGCAACTTGTGGATGTTATCTTAGACGTCCTTTTTTTTCCAGTTCTACTCTCTACTTCGGCCAGGTCGTCTAATTTGAATTATGCATTTATGTCGAGCGTATGAGAAGCTGAACAATTTGTGGAGGCACTGGGTGAAGCTTGAGGAAAATGCATGTTGTTATCCTTAGAGCTGGAACAGTGGTTGTTCTGCTAATGGGAACATGAACGGGAACATTAATATGATATGCTAAATGGGGTATATAATGGTACTTTAATGGTAGGGTTGTACATGGACTTGAATCCACGTGGATTTGGAGGAAAGCTAGCCTTTGCCAATTTTGAAGACAAAATGCATTCAATGCCAAATTTGCTTTTGTTCCAAATTTTGACTGATGGGATTAATTCTAGATGTTTCAAATAAATTGAATTTGGCATAAGGGTTGGGTAGGAGGCTATGATGTCAAATTGGAGATGCCAAAATGCCATAAAAGCCTTAAAAAAATAAATAAAATTTGACGTCTCCAAATTGAAGTCAAGGGTTGGAGATGTTCTTATTATGCTTTTCTAGCATTATTTCCACCCACACCAAACTCTTCTTCTTTTCAGCACCTATCTTACTGTTTAATACCCGGACAACAAATAAAGTTATTTTGTAACAACTAGGTTGCAGGCCGTACACTTGATTCGCTCGTTCCATGTAATTAGTCGGTTGAAGAACGTAAGCAAGCATTGAATTTTAGGCCTATTTATCATAGTACCTTGTCCGAAGAAGATATCTACACATAGCATGCTAGTTGTTTGAGCAGAGTTCAAATTCATGCCCTTCGATCTTGAATCACATAGATTAACAAGTGGTCCTCAGTCGGCTACTGCACCTAATGGTACTATGCACTTTGTTGTCCTTTCTTTTTTTTGTATGTTATATTGAACTTTGACTTAACTAACGTATAGCTGGCTGGTATTTTTTATTTTTGTTGTTTGTAGCTTTTGACATGTCTAAGTAAGGCTTTTGGTTTTGCACATTATTTTGAGGTTGAAGATCAGGTAAGATACATGTTTTCTTTAATAAAATTGCTATCTTCCTGTTTGACTGACACAACTGCTACTATTAAGCCACCATTTTTTTAGCATTTCCGGTTAAGCTTTTCATAAAAACATGTAGGCTTGATCTTTTTTGATACTTCTTTTTAGTTGACTCACTTGCATGAGGAAGATTCAAATCAATCAGAGTATAGGCAAGGAGGAGAAGTACAAGAGGGTTTTTAAGCTTTCGTTAAGGTAACCGTGCGCATGCACTATCCTTGTTTACTTATCTCTCTCCCGATTTTATGGAGTTAAATGGGAGTTATATTTCTAAATCTAATCTATGTTTTACGTATCACTCCTTCAAATCTTGTTATTGCAACTTGTGGAAGTTATCTTAGACGTCCTTTTTTTTCCAGTTCTACTCTCTACTTTGGCCAGTTCGTCTAATTTGAATTATGCGTTAAGGTCGAGTGTATGAGAAGCATAACAATTTATGGAGGCACCGGGTGAAGCTTGAGTATAATGCATGTTGTGATCCTTAGAGCTGGAACAGTGGTTGTTTTGCTAATGGGAACATGAACGGGAACATGAATATGGTACGCTAAATGGGTTAAATAATGGTACTTTAATGGTAGGGTTGTTCATGGCCTCGAATCCACGTGGATTTGGAGAAAAGCAAGCCTCGGCCAATTTTGAAGACAAAATGCATTCAATGCCAAAATTGCTTTTGTTCTGAATTTTGACTGATGAGATTAATTCTAAAACGTTTCAAATAAATTGAATTTGGCATAAGGGTTGGGTAGGAGGCTATGATGTCAAATTGGAGATGCCAAAATGCCATAGAAGCCTAAAAAAAAAAAAATTGAAATCTCCAATTTGAAGTCATGGGTTGGAGATGTTCTTATTTTGCTTTTCCAGCATTATTTCCACCCACACCAAACTCTTCTTCTTCTCTTCAGCACCTTTGTTACTTTATAGTACCCGAACATAAAAAAAGTTATTTTTTATCAACTAGGTCGCAGGCCGTACACTTGATTCGCTCGTACCATGTAATTAGTCGGTTGAAAAACGTAAGCAAGCGTTGAATTTTAGGTCTATTTATCGTGGTACGTTGTCAGAAGAAGATATCTACACATAGCATGCTAGTTGTTTGAGCATAGTTACAATCCATGCCCTTCAATCTTTATTCACCTAGATTAACGAGTGGACCTCAGTCGGCTACTGCACCTAATGGTACTGTGCACAATGTCGTCCTTTATTTTTTTTGTATGTTATATTGAACTTTGACTTAACTAACGTATAGCTGGCTGGTATTTTTTATTTTTGTTGCTTGTAGCTTCCGACATATCTAAGTAAGGTTTTTGGTTTTGCACATTATTTTGAGGTTGAAGACCAGGTAAGATACATGTTTTCTTTAATAAAATTGCTTGCTTCCTGTTTGACTGAAACAACTGCTACTATTAAGCCACCATTTTTTTAGCACATCCGGTTAAGCTTTTCATGAAAACATGTAGGCTTGACCTTTTTTGATACTTTTTTTTTGCTGACTCACTTGCATGAGGAAGAAACAAATCAATCCGAGTATAGGCAAGGAGGAGAAGTACACGAGGGTTTTTAAGCTTGCGTTAAGGTAACCGTGTGCAAGCACTGTCCTTATTTACCTATCTCTCTCCAAATTTTATGAAATTAAACGGGAGTTGTATTTCTAAATCTAATCTATGTTTTATGTATCACTCCATGAAGTCTTATTATTGCAACTTGTGGAAGTTATCTTAGACGCCCTTTTTTTTTTTTCCAGTTCTACTCTCTACTATGGTCAGGTCTTATAATTTGAATTATGCATTTAGGTCGAGTGTATGAGATGCTCAACAATTTGTGGAGGCATCGGGTGAAGCTTGAGGAAAATGCATGTATGTAACCCTAAGAGCTGGAACTGTGGTTGTTCTGGTAATGGGAACATGAACGGGAACATGAATGTGGTACGCTAAATGAGTTAAATAATGTTAATTTGTGGAGGCATCGGGTGAAGCTTGAGGAAAATGCATGTATGTAACCCTAAGTGCTGGAACTGTGGTTGTTCTGTTAATGGGAACATGAACGGGAACATGAATGTGGTACGCTAAATGAGTTAAATAATGTTAATTTAAAGGTAGGGTTGTACATGGACTCAAATCCACGTGGATTTGGAGGAAGGCAAGCTTCTGCCATTTTTGAAGACAAAATCCATTCAATGCCAAATTTGCTTTTGTTCCAAGTTTTGGCTGATGGGAATAAATCTAGATGTTTCAAATATATTGAATTTGGCATACGGGTTGGGTAGGAGGCTATGATGTCAAATTGGAGATGCCAAAATGCCATAAAAGCCTTCAAAAAAAAAATTGACATCTCCAATTTGAAGTTAAGTGTTGGAGATGCTCTTATTATGCTTATCCAGCATTATTTCCACGCACACCAAACTCTTCATCTTCTTTTTAGCACCTATGTTTTTGTTCAATACCCGGACAGCAAAAAAAGTTATTTTGTAACAAATAGGTCGCAGGTAATACTCTTCTTTCGCTCGTACCATGTAATTAGTCGGTTGAAGAACGTAAGCAAAAATTGAATATTAGGTCTATTTATCATAGTACCTTGTCATTAAAAGATATTTACACATAGCATGCAAGTTGTTTGAGCAGGCCCTTCGATCTTGATTCACATAGATTAAAGAGTGTCCTCAGTCGGCTACTGCACCTAATGGTACTGTGCACTTTGTTGTCCTTTCTTTTTTTTGTATCTTATATTGAACTTTGACTTAACAACCGTATAGCTGGCTTGTATTTTTTATTTTTGTTGCTTGTAGCTTGTGACATGTCTAAGTAAGGCCTTTGGTGTTGCACATTATTTTGAGGTTGAACGCCAGGTAAGATACACGTTTTCTTTAACAAAATTGCTTGCTTCCTTTTTGCTGGCTCACTTGCATGAGGAAGAAGCAAATCAATCCGAGTAGAGGCAAGGAGGAGAAGCACGAGAGGAATTATAAGCTTGCGTTAAGGTAATCGTGCGCAAGCACTATCCTTGTTTACTTCTCTCTCTCTCCATATTTTATGTAGTTAAACGGGAGTTATATTTCTAAATCTAATCTATGTTTTATGTGTCACTCCTTCAAATCTTGCTATTGGGACTTGTGGAAGTTATCTTAGACGTCCTTTTTTATTCAGTTCTACTCTCTACTTTGGCAAGGACGTCTGATTTGAATTATGCATTTATATCGAGCGTATGAGACGCTCAACAATTTGTGAAGGTATAGGGTGAAGCTCGAGGAAAATGCATGTTGTAACTCTAAGAACTGGAACTGTGGTTGGTCTGCTATTGGGAACATGAATGGGAACATGAATGTGGTACGCTTAATGGGTTGAATAATAGTACCTTAAGGGTAGGGTTGTACATGGACTCGAATCCTCGGGGATTTAGAGGAAAGCAAGCCTCTGCCAATTTTGAAGACTAAATCCAGCCAATGCCAAATTTGCTTCTGTTCCAAATTTTGACTGATGGGAATAATTCTAGACGTTTCTAATAAATTGAATTAGGCATAAGAGTTGGGTAGGATGCTATGATGTCAAATTGGAAATGCCAAAATGCCATGCAAGCCTTCAAAAAATAAAAAAATTTGACATCTCCAATTTAAAGTTAAGGGTTGGAGATGCTCTTGTTATGCTTTCCAGCATTATTTCCACCTACACCAAACACTTCATTTTCTTTTCACCACGTATGTTACTGTTTAATACCTGGACAACAAAAAAAGTTATTTTGTAACAACTAGGTAGCAGGCCATGCACTTGATTCGCTCGTACCGTGTAATTAGTCGGTTGAAGAACGTAAGCAAGCTTTGAATTTTAGGTCTGTTTATCATAGTACCTTGTCAGCAGAAGATATCTACACGTAGTATGCTAGTTGATTGAGCAGAGTTCAAACCCACTCCCTTCGATCTTGAATCACATAGATTAACGCATGGTCCTAAGTCGGCTACTGCACCTAATGGTACTGTGCACTCTGTTGTCCTTTCTCTTTTTTGTATGTTATATTGAACTTTGACTTAACTGACGTATAGCTGGCTTGTGTTTTTTATTTTTGGTTCTTGTAGCTTGTGACATGTATAAGCACGGCCTTTGGTGTTGTACATTATATTGAAGTTGAAGACGATGTAAGAAACATGTTTTCTTTAATAAAATTGATTGCTTCCTCTTTGATTGATACAACTGCTACTATTAAGCCACCATTTTTTCAGCACATCTGGTTAAGCTTTTCATGAAAACATGTAGGCTTGACCTTTTTTGATGCTTCTTTTTTGCTGACTCACTTGCATGAGGAAGAAGCAAATCAATTCGAGTATAGGCAATGAGGAGAAGCACAAGAGGGATTTTAAGCTTGCGTTAAGGTAATCGTACGCAAGCACTATCCTTGTTTACTTCTCTCTCTCTCCATATTTTATGTAGTTAAACGGTAGTTATATTTCCCAATCTAATCTATGTTTTATATCACTCCTTAAAATCTTGTTATTGCGACTTGTGGAAGTTATCCTAAACGTCCTTTTTTATTCAATTATACTCTCTACTTTGGCTAGGACGTCTAATTTGAATTATGCATTTAAGTCGAGTGTTTGAGACGCTCAACAATTTGTGAAGGTATCGGGTGAAGCTTGAGGAAAATGCATGTTGTAACTCTTAAGAGCTGGAACTGTGGTTGTTTTGCTAATTGGAACATGAATGTGGTACGCTAAATGGGTTAAATAATGGTACCTTAAAGGTAGGGTTGTACATGGATTCGAATCCTCGTGGATTTGGAGGAAAGCAAGCCTCTGCAAATTTTGAAGACTAAATCCAGCCAATGTCAAATTTGACTTTGTTCCAAATTTTGACTGATGGGAATAATTCTAGACGTTTCAAATAAATTAAATTAGGCATAAAGGTTGGGTAGGGATGCTATGATGTGAAATTAGAAATGCCATAAAAGCCTTAAAAAAAAATTGACATATCCAATTTGAAGTAAAGGGTTGGAGATGCTCAAAAAAAGTTATTTTGTAACAAATTGATCGTAGGCCGTACACTTGATTCGTTCGTACCATGTAATTAGTTGGTTGAAAAGCGTAAGCAAGCATTGAGTTTTAGGTCTATTTATCAGAGTACCTTGTTAGCAGAAGATAATCTACACCTTAGTAGCACGAAGCGGGAGCGGGTGCGGGGGAGCGGAGGCACCTAGAAGCTCCTAAGGTTGGGAGCGCCTAATGAGCGTATATAGATTTCATATAAATACGTATATAAAGTATCTTTAAATACTTAACCATTGAAGGAAAAGTGATTACTTATGAGAATTTTCATTATCTTAAAGGGTTCTTAAAGGAAGTTAGATATTTTCAATTTGCAAAACTTCTTGAGTGATAAGATTTTCATATTTTTATTTTCACAATGGCATAACTCCCTCAAGAGTATGAAAATAGTTGCCTTAACCGCCCAATAAGCTCCCGTCTTAGTTGGGAGCGAGCTCCCGTCAAGCTCCCATATTGGGAGCGCCGATTCGAGCTCCCGTCCTGGGAGCGCACCCATTTTAGAAGGATCCTGCTACTAAGATCTACACATAGCATGCAAGTTGTTTGAGCAGAGTCAAATCCACGCCCTTCGATCTTGAATCACATAGATTAACGAGTGGTCTTCAGTCGGCTACTGCACCTAATGGTACTGTGCACTCTGTTGTCTTTTTTTTTTTTTGTATTTTATATTGAACTTTGACTTAACTAACGTATAACTGGCTTGTATTTTTTATTTTTGTTGCTTGTAGCTTGTGACATGTCTAAGTAAGGCCTTTGGTGTTGCACATTATTTTGAGGTTGTAGACCCGGTAAGATACATGTTTTCTTTAATAAAATTGCTTACTTCCTGTTTGACTGTCACAACTGCTACTACTATGCCACCATTTTTTTAGCACCTCCGGTTAAGCTTTTCATGAAAACGTGTAGGCTTGACTGTTTTTGATGCTTCTTTTTTGCTGACTCAGTTGCATGAGGAAGAAGCAAATCAATCCGAGTATTGGCTAGGAGGAGAAGCGCAAGAGGAATTTTAAGATTGCGTTAAGGTAATCGTGCGCAAGCACTATCCTTGTTTACTTTTCTCTCTCTCCATATTTTATGTAGTTAAACGGGAGTTATATTTCTAAATCTAATCAATGTTTTATGTATCACTCCTTCAAATATTGTTATTGCAACTTGTGGAAGTTCTCTTAGACGTCCTTTTTTTTATTATTAATTTTTTTTTCTGTTACACTCTCTACTCTAGCCCGGTCGTCTAATTTGAATTATGCATTTAGGTCGAGTGTATGAGACGCTCAACAATTTGTGGAGGCATCGGGTGAAGCTAGAGGAAAATGCATGTTGTATCCCTACGAGCTGGAACTGTGGTTGTTCTGCTAATGGAAACATGAACGGGAACATGAATGTGGTATGCTAAATGGTTTAAATAATGGTACTTTAAGGGTAGGATTGTACATGGACTCGAATCCACGTGGATTTAGAGGAAAGCAAGCCTTTTCCATTTTGAAGAAAAAATCCACCCAATGCCAAATTTGCTTTTGTTCCAAATTTTGACTGATGGGAATAATTCTTTTCGTTTCAAATAAATTGAATTTGGCATAAGGGTTGGGTAGGAGGCTATGATGTCAAATTGGAGATGCCAAAATGCCATAAAAGCCTTCAAAAAAAAAAAATTGACATCGCCAATTTGAAATCAAGGGTTGGAGATGCTCTTATTATGCTTTTCCAACATTATTTCCACCCACACCAAACTCTTCATCTTCTTTTCTACACGTATGTGACCGTTTATACCCGGACAACAAAAAAAGTTTTTTTGTAACTACTAGGTCGCAGGTCGTACACTTGATTCACTCGTATAATGTATTTAGTCGGTTGAAAAATGTAACCAAGCATTGAATTTTTGGTCTATTTATCATTGTACCTTTTCAGCAGAAGATATCTACACATATCATGCTAGTTAGTTGAGTAGAGTTTAAATCCACGCCCTTCGATCTTGAATAACATAGATTAACGAGTGGTCCTCAGTCGGCTACTGCACCTAATGGTACTGTGCACTCTGTTGTCCTTTCTTTTTTTTTTTGTATGTTATATTGAACTTTGACTTAACTAACGTATAGCTGGCTTGTGTTTTTTATTTTTGTTGCTCGTAACTTGTGACATGGCTAAGTAAGGCCTTTGGTGTTGCACATTATTTTGAGGTTGAAGACTAGGTAAGATACATGTTTTCTTTAATAAAATTAGCTTGATTCCTATTCGACCGACACAACTGCGACTATTAAGCCACTATTTTTTTTAGCACCTCCCGTAAAGCTTTTCATAAAAACTTGTAGGCTTGACCTTTTTTGATACTTCATTTTTTGCTGACTCACTTGCATGAGGAAGAAGCAAATCAATCCGAGTATAGCCACGGAGGAGAAGTACAAGAGGGTTTTTAAGCTTGCGTAAAGGTAACTGTGCGCAAGAACTATCCTTGTTTACTTCTCTCTCTCCAGATTTTATGAAGTTAAACGGGAGTTATATTTCTAAATCCAATCTATGTTTTATGTATTACTCCTTCCAATCTTGTTATTCTGACTTGTGGAAGTTATCTTAGACGTCCTTTTTTTTCAGTTCTACTCTCTACTTTGGTCACGTCGTCTAATTTGGATTATGCATTTAGGTCGAGTGTATGAGACGCTCAACAATTTTTGGAGGCATCGGGTGAAGCTTGAGGAAAATGCATGTTGTATCCCTTAGTACTGGAACAGTGGTTGTTCTGCTAATGGGTACATGAACGGGAATATGAATGTGGTACGCTAAATGGGTTAAATAATGGTACTTTAAGGGTAGGGTTGTTCATGGACTTGAATACACGTGGATTTGGAGGAAAGCATGCCTCTGCCAATTTTGAAGACAAAATCCACCCAATGCCAAATTTGCTTTTGTTCCAAATTTTGACTGATGGGAATAATTCTAGACATTTCAATTAAATTGAATTTGGCATAAGGGTTGGGTAAGAGGCTATGTTGTCAAATTGGAGATGCCAAAATGCCATAAAAGCCTTAAAAAAAAAAATTGACTTCTCCAATTTGAAGTCAAGAGTTGGAGATGCTCTTATTATTCTTTTCTAGCATTATTTCCACCCACACGAAACTCTTCATTTTCTTTTCAGCACCTATGTTACTGTTTAATACCCGGAAAACAAATAAAGTTATTTTTTAACAACTTGGTCGCAGGCCCTACACTTGATTCGCTTGTACCATGTAATCAGTCGGTTGAAGAACGTAAGCAAGCATTGAATTTTAGTTGTATTTATCAGTGTACCTTGTCAGCAGAAGATATCTACACATAGCATGCTAGTTGTTTGAGCAGAGTTCAAATCCACGCCCTTCGATCTTGAATCACATAGATTAACGAGTGAAACTCTGTCGGTTACTGCACCTAATGGTTCTGTGCATTCTATTGTCCTTCCTTTTTTTTGTATGTTGTATTGAACTTTGACTTAACTAACGTACTGCTGGCTTGTATTTTTCCTTTTTGTTGCTTGTAGCTTGTGACATGTCTAAGTAAGGCCTTTGGTGTTGCACATTATTTTAAGGTTGAAGACCAGGTAAGATACATGTTTTTTTTAATAAAATTGCTTGCTTCTTGTTTGATTGATACAACTGCTACTATTAAGCCTTCATTTTTTTTCCACCTCCGGTTAAGCTTTTCATGAAAACATGCAGGCTTGACCTTTTTTGATACTTCTTTTTTGCTGACTCACTTGCATGAGGAAGAAGCAAATCAATTTCGAATATAGACCAGGAGGAGAAGTACAAGAGGGTTTTTGAGCTTGCGTTAATGTAACCGTGCGTAAGGACTATCCTTTTTTACTTCTCTCTCTCTCTCTCCAGATTTTATGAAGTTAAACGGGAGTTATATTCCCAAATCTAATCTATGTTTTATGTATCACTCCTTCAAATCTTGTTATGTTGACTTGTCGAAGTTATCTTAGACATCATTTTTTATTCAGTTCTACTCTCTACTTTGGCCAGGTCGTCTAATTTGAATTATGCATTTAGGTCGAGTGTATGAGACGCTCAACAAGAAGTTGTGGCACCGGGGGAAGCTTGAGGAAAATGCATGTTGTAACCCTAATAGCTGGAACAGTGGTTGTTTTGCTAATGGGAACATGAAAGGGAACATGAATGTGGTACGCTAAATGGGTTAAATAATGGTACTTTAAGGGTAGGGTTGTACATATATTCAAATCCACTTGGATTTGGAGGAAAGCAGGACTATGCCAATTTTGAAGACAAAATCCACCCAATTTCAAATTTGCTTTTGTTCCAAATTTTGACTGATGGGAATAATTCTAGTCATTTCAAATAAATTGAATTTGGCATACGGGTTGGGTAGGAGGCTATGATGTCAAATTGGTGATGCCGAAATGCTATAAAAGCCTTCAAAAAAACAAATGACATCTCCAATTTTATGTCAAGGGTTGGAGATGCTCTTATCATGCTTTTCCTGAATTATTTCCACCCACACCAAACTCTTCATCTTCTTTTCAGCACTTATGTTACTGTTTAATACCCGGACAACCAAAAAAGTTATTTTGTAACAATTAGGTTGCAGGCCGTACACTTGATTCACTCGTACCATGTAATCAGTCGGTTGAAGAACGTAAGCAAACATTGAATTTTAGGTCTATTTATCATAGTACCTTGTCAGCAGAAGATATCTACACATGGTATGCTAGTTGTTTAAGCAGAGTTCAAATCCACGCCCTTCGATCTTGAATCACATAGATTAACGAGTGGTCCTCAGTCGGCTACTGCACCTAATGGTACTGTGCACTCTGTTGTCCTTTCTTTTTTTTGTATGTTATATTGAACTTTGATTTAACTAACGTATAGCCGGCTTGTATTTTTTATTTTTGTTGCTTGTAGCTTGGGACATGTCTAAGTAAAGCCTTTGGTGTTGCACATTATTTTGAGGTTGAAGACCAGGTAAGATACATGTTTTCTTTAATAAAATTGCTTCCTTCCTGTTTGACTGACACAACTGCTACTATTAAGCCACCATTTTTTAAGCACCTCCGGTTAAGCTTTTAATAGAAACTTGTAGGCTTGACCTTTTTTGATACTTATTTTTTACTGACTCACTTGCATGAGGAAGAAGCAAATCAATCCGAGTATTGGCAAGGAGGGGAAGTACAATAGGGTTTTTAAGCTTGCCTGAAGGTAACCGTGCACAAGAACTATCGTTGTTTACTTCTCTCTCTCAAGATTTTATGTAGTTAAACGGGAGTGATATTTCCAAATCTAATCTATGTTTTATGTATCACTCTTTCAAATCTTGTTATTGCTACTTGTGGAAGTTACCTTAGACGTCTTTTTTTATTTAGTTTTACTCTCTACTTTTGCCAGGTCGTCTAATTTGAATTATGGATTTAGGTCGAGTGTATGAGACGCTCAACAATGTGTGGAGGCGGCGAGTGAAGCTTGAGGAATATGCATGTTGTAAACCTAAGAGCTGGAACTGTGGTTGTTGTGCTAATGGGAACATGAACGAGAACTAGAATTTGGTACGCTAAATGGGTTAAGTAATGGTACTTTATGGGTAGGGTTGTACATGTATTCGAATCCACGTGGATTTGGAGGAAAGCAAGTCCCTGCCAAATTCTAGACGTTTCAAATAAATTGAATTTGGCATAAGGGTTGTGTAGTACGCTATGATGTCAAATTAGAGATGTCAAAATGCCATTAAAGCCTTCAAATAAATTGAATTTGGCATAATGGTTGTTCTGCTAATGGGAACATGAACGGGAACATGAATGTGGTATGCTAAATGGGTTAAATAATGGTACTGTATAGGTAGGATTGTACATGGACTCAAATCCACGTGGATTTGGAGGAAAGCAAGCCCCTACCAATTTTGAAGCCAAAATCCACCCAATGCCAAATTTGCTTTTGTTCCAAATTTTGACTTATGGAAATAATTCTAGACGTTTCAAATAAATTGAATTTGGCATAAGGATTGAGTAGGAGGCTATGATTTCAAATTGGAGATGCCAAAATGCCACAAAAGCCTTCAAAAAAAAAATTTTGACATCTCCAATTTGAACTCAAGAGTTGGAGATGCTCTTATTATGTTTTTCCAGCATTATTTTCACCCACACTAAACTCTTTATTTTCCTTTCACCACCTATGTTACTGTTTAATACCCGGACAACAAAAAAAATTATTGTGTAACAACTTGGTCACTGGCCATGCACTTGATTCGCTCGTACCATGTAATTAGTCGGTTGAAGAACGTAAGCAAGCTTTGAATTTTAGGTCTATTTAGCATAGTACCTTTTTAGCAGAAGATATCTACACATAGTATTCTAGTTGTTTGAGCAGATTTCAAATCCACACCGTTCGATCTTAAATCACCTAGATTAACGAGAGGATTAACGAGAGGTTCTCAGCCGGCTACTGCACCTACCGGTATTGTGCACTACCGGTATTGTGCACTACCGGTATTGTGCACTCTGTTGTCCTTTCTTTTTTTTGTATGTTGTATTGAACTTTGACTTAACTAACGTATAACTGGCTTGTTTTTTATTTTTGTTGCTTGTAGCTTGTGACATGTCTAAGCAAGGCCTTTCGTATTGCACATTATTCTGAGGTTTTAGACCAAGTAAGATACATGTTTTCTTTAATAAAATTGCTTGCTTCCTGTTTGACTAACTCAACTGCTACTATTAAGCCACCCTTTTCGTAGCACCTCCGGTTAAGCGTTTCATGAAAACATATAGGCTTTACCTTTATTGATACTTCTTTTTTGCTGACTCACTTGCATGAGTAAGAAGCAAATCAATCCGAGTATACGCAAGGAGGAGAAGCCCAAGACAGATTTTAAGCTTGCGTTAAGGTAACCGTGCCCATGCTCTCGCTTTGTCTATTTCTCTCTCTCTCTTTCTCTCCAGATTTTATGTCGTTAAACGGGAGTTATATTTCCAAATCTAATCTATGTTTTATGTATCACTCCTTCAAATCTTGTTTTTGGAACTTGTGGAAGTTATATTAGACCTCCTTTTATTCAGGTTATATAATTTGAAAAATTGATAGCTCAAAATCGTACTTGATCTAATTTTCGGAGTCGATAATTCCTAGAAGTGTTCACAAAGATGGCGCTATAGATAGCTGCCTTTAATTGGGTCTTGTGACCTTTGTCTCCACCCATTTAACCCAAAGTAAATACATTTCGTTGTGCTATGAAGTAGTTCAAACCTCATGCGAAATACAGTTACAAAAGGGTGGCATATTTATGCTTCATCTTGATATTTAGGAATTGAGCGTGTTTGAATGAAGTTGTATGAATGTTTAAGTGACTGTGCTTCTCCTTCACTCTTTTTATCTGATTGTGTGAGGAAGTTTGTCAGTTTGCAAATTGTGGAGCATGTATGTGCGACTAGGTATAGGATGACAATGCAATTGGGGAGAAACCGTATTGTTGTTCCCTAGTTATCAATAGAAAGTATCGATCTGTCATTGTGGGACCTATACGCTTTTGGATTATGTGCTACTCAAAGTTTTGTTGTATTTTTTGGTAGCTTTTCACTGATTCTCTAGTTTAGGATGTTGCAGTTGGTTCATTTATGTAAATGGTCTTAAAATGGGAACTATGATTGTACGAATACATGGAGGGAACATTTTGTGGAGGTAAACAAGTTTGTAGATCCCCACTGATCACTACTCAGCCCCTCGCTGGTTAGAGTGTTGCTTTTTCGATTTGCGTATCTCATATTATTTTTATGATGTAAGCTATCATCTAGGATTGTTGTGTCTTGTGTTGCACAAATTCATGTTGTTAGTCTTAGGTAGTGTACTAGTGTTATTATCATCCTATAGGTGGTGCCTAAAATCTCTCCTTTAATCAGGGAGTGAGTTCCAATGGCACTCGGTTGGCACTACCCCCTCAGGATTCGTGCATGGATGTTCACTAGCATGATTTCACACTTAATAGGATTTTGCATTTAGGTTGAGTGTATGGGGTGCTCAACAATTTATTGAGGCACCAGGTTAAGCTTGAGTAAAATGCTTGTTAGAACCCTCAGAGCTGGAGCTGGAATATTGGTTGTTCTGCTAATAGGAACGTGAACGTGGTATGCTCAATGGCTTAAATTATGGTACTATATGGGTAGGCTTGTACATGTTCCAAAGTAGAATGTTCTTTCAAGACATAAACATCTATTGGAACAAACACTTATATTGCAAATTAATTGTGGTAAACACTCTAAAAGCATAATTACCAATTTTTTATATTGTATATATATATATACATCATACATGTATAAATATATGTGCATGTATGTATACTTGCTCGGTTCAATTTTGGGTATGGTTTGGGTCGGTTATTTGGTTCGGGGGTTGCTTCCCATACCCAAACCAAACTTCGTTTGGAATTTTATTTTAATACCAAAACCACACCATGGGCAGGGGAACTGGATATAAAGCACCCCATACGAGCAGATCGGATATGGGTAGGCTTGTACATGTTCCGAAGTAGAATGTTCTCTCAAGCCATAAACATCCATTGGAACAAACACTTATATTGCAAATTAATTGTGGTAAACACTTTTTTAGGAAGCATAATGACCAATTTTTTATATTGTATATATATATACACACACACATGTATAAATATATGTTCATGTATGTATACTTGCTCGGTTAAATTTTGGGTATGCTTTGGGTCGGTTATTTGGTTCAGGGGTTGCTTCCCATACCCAAACTAAACCCCATTTGGAATTTTATATTAACACCAAAACCACACAATGGGTAGGGGAACTGGATATAAAGCACCCCATACGAGCAAATTGGTTTGGGGCCCCTCATTTTGTGGGCAAATTGCCAATTCTATAACTCGCGCCTTTAGATCTGGATCAAAAAGAATTTTCTTTCACACACACTAATTTAAATTATTAAGTATGAATTATAAACTAGAAAACAAGGTGTCTTGTTCTTCCTTTCCTTCTCCTTCCTTTGCATCAAAACAAAAACGAGGAATAATTTGTAACCTCAGTTTTAAAATCTGTGTGCAAGATACAGAAATAGGAAATATATGTGCTGAATTTATTCCTATGTATCCAAACAAAGACAAGAAAAAAGAGTACTAGGAATCCAGAATACAACCAAAGAGTAGTTGTACGTTTTGGGTTCTCCTCTTTTGTGATTCAAGTTGTATTTTTTCTAAACTTTGTTTTGCCATTCTTGTCTAATGTTTCTTTAGTTTGGTGGATTTTTGTGCTTCACAATTATTGCTGGAATAGTTTTGTTTGGTAAAAATTGTTAAATCTTGCTATCAAAGCTTTTATAAAGAATTTTCCTAGGCTCTAATTTATTTTCCTTACTTTCCTTATTTCTTTGTGCTTCAGTTGACATTTTTGTATGTTATGCTCAAATCTATGAACTTGTAATCACTTGATTTTTAGAAGGGGATTTGCATGTTCTATGTTGTTGCCTTCCTATTTTTATTTATTCGTGTTTCAAATTGACGGTTGTAGGAGAATAGTGAACTTGGCCATATCGGTAGTGTAGTTGTGCAAAATATAATACTACGAAGGACATTTGAAACTTTGAAGATCCTTGAGTACAATTCTCTTTCATCATGAGATGGTTGCTAATGAAAATGCATGCCTTGTTACAATGTTCATGCTATTACTGTGTGTTAGAGGTAGGATTGGTCAACATCTACCAGAGTTATAAGTCATTTTTTTGTGCTTGTATGTGCGTGCTATGAGTAGTTTGTGTTCACTTTTCTTGCAAATTCTATCCTTGATTTATTCCTCCTCTATGATAACTTTCCAAAGGGCATTTCAAAAATAAAATTTTGTGTCCAAAGATATTACCATTAGCCTATTAGACGTTCTTGGACAATTCTTCCTGGAGCATTGTTACTTTAAAGATTCGCTATATTAGTATCTCTCATGGAGAACGTGAGTGGTAATGATCAATGACAATTTTGTTTCATGAGATATTTGAATTTGCCTCAGACCTTTTGGAACTGATTAAGTGCTTCTTTTGTATATGTATATGCACTGTTAAGGAGTTTGTTACCATCATATGGTGGAGATGGAACAAAGCCATGTTAAAAAAATTAACCTTCTTGGAAGTTGATGTTTTATATGGGTGATATTAGCCTTAAATATAGCTTTAAGATTCGAAATTGCTGCAAGAAACCATAGCTACAGTTAAGCTCATGGATCTAAGTAGGAAATAATAGACAATCATTTTGAATCTGAAGTCTTGAAAGGTTATTTTTGTTGAACGAATTTCTTAATGTTTATTCTTCTCCCATTGGAGGTCAATTTATAATACAAGCTACCTATCAACTAAGG
>JAOTQK010000001.1:26363057-26387428 GCA_025642025.1 Rhododendron ferrugineum
TCCGACTCAGTGCTGAGAAAGGAGTTCTCTATAGGGTATGAGAATCATTTCTATGTTCAAAATTTTTGAAATTCACTTACAGAAAGTTTAGAAACAAAAAAGTTCAAACACAATTTCGAACACAACTGTATCCCCAGCATTGTCATCCTCGAATTGCATAGTCATATTGTGGTGGTTTTGGCATCAAAATCAATTTTTTTTTTTGGACATCATTGCAAACTAGTAAAATATTTTGAAATTTGTTGTTGAAACTGTGCAGGATGCTTTCATGCCGCCACACTACAGGCTAAACGCCCACTGCGTGCTCTACGCAACGAGGGGAGAGGCCCAGATGCAGATCGTAGACAACAGGGGACAATCAGTGTTCAACGACAGGATCCGGGAGGGACAGATGGTGGTGGTGCCGCAGAACTTCGTGGTGTCGAAACAGGCCGGAAACGAAGGGTTCGAGTGGGTGGCCTTGAAGACCCACGAGAACGCCATGCTCAGCACTCTTGCCGGTCGCACTTCAGCCTTGCGTGCCATGCCGGTGGATGTTGTGGCCAACGCGTACCAGATTTCTCGGGACGAGGCGAGGAGGCTGAAGATGAACAGGGAGGAGACTATCTTGATGGAACCAAGGCGGGCTGGGAGGATCCGGAGTGTTGTAGCATAAGTATGTATGTGTGGGTGTGGGGGATGAATTAATTTCGTTTTTGCTATGTACGTACTACTTGGGTACTAACTACTACGGAGTACTCTATGTAAGGATGGTTGACCAATAAGGTTTTAGTTGGCCATGAGAGAGTAATAGAAAGCTTTCTGATGGCTTTGTATTTGCTTTCCCTAAAAGAGTTTCGACTATGAATAAATGACTACTTCGGGAATTTGGCACGCTCGTTTGATGTCTTTCGTCTCGTAACATTACGCTTGCTATCGATCCAGCCACCTGAGTTATTAAAGAAATATTACGCTTGCTTGCTTGTTTTGTTCCTCAACACACTAATGGAATAAATTTGAGTTACCATATTTTGAGCATTTTTTTTTTTTTTTTGGTGACAAGATTTTACGTACCTGCCAAATTAATAGAATACATCTACTTTGAGTTTTACTAAAGCATCTAATCTAAAACATGCAATGATTTATAACACACCAAAAATGGTCGCGAAAACATTATTGTTACTCTGCTGAATCTTATGAATGAATCAGAGTAACAAAATTCATAATTAATACAGTAGTAATATATATATATATATATATATATATAGTTGCGTGATTGAGAATCTTCAGAGTAGTTTCTTCTGATAGACCGTTTCTCAACGGAGGTACACGATCCGGCTCAATAACATACCGGTTGTTGAGCTGAACAACAATAGAAACCCGAATCCACATGGTTGCTGCCAACGTTCCGGTTGTTGTGCTTGAACAGCAATAGAAACCCGAATCCACATGGCTGCTACCGTGAATCGGTGCATGGACGGCGATTGTGTCGTCGTTGAGGGAGAGTGAAGAAATTATACGAGTAGTTCAGGGTGACAGGGACCATTACAAGTTATAGCGTTTAAAAAGCGAGACGTGGCTCGAGTTTCATTGAGACCTCGCGTTCTGAACCTCGGAGTTTCAATAATACGACGTCGCCCAGGTTTCAATAGAACTTCGCAGGTTGAACATTAGAAGTTTCTTTAAAACGACTGCAACACGTAATTGGTAAATTGTGATCTCATTCCGCTATGTTTTTGCGATCTGAACTTTCCAACTTGTAGATCTTGCCAAGAAGATACACCATAACGAAGATCATATTAATCGAATACTGATTACTTCATAATCGGAGATGATTCGTGTGAATTTATTTTTAAGAAATTAGATTTGGCTACATTGAATCAAACCCAAACCCAATTTCATATTATGCAACAGCGTAATTGGTAAATTGTGATCTGATCGTGGTATTTTTTCGTGAATCTAAACTGTTCAACTTGTAGATCTTGTCAAGGAGACAAATCGTGGTGAAGATCATATTAATCGAATACTGATTACTTCATAATCGGAGATGATTCGTGTCGATTTATTTGTTAAGAAATTAGATTTGGCTACACTGGATCAAACCCAATATTTTTCTCTCCACGCGCCGTCGTCTCTCAATCCCAAGTGGGGCTCGGTCCATCCACAATTAAGAGATTTTCAATCGTGTTGCACCCGTCATCGGCAATGGTGAGAAAGTAAAGGTGTTGATGGCACTGGTCTCACTGCCATTGCCATTGTAACAGGTCTCTTTCTTATCTTCCTTCGTTAGTCTCTAACTCCATTATTAGTTTGACAACGATTATGTTTATATATGGGTCCGATTTCATGGTCACTTGAATTAATCTTTATCCGTTGATGGTGTTTTTACGCCTATTAATCTGCTACAATAACAAATTCCAAGTGTAGCGAGCACTGGTTTTTGCTAGGGATTTCAGGATCTTAGAGAATGGAAATGATTGCTTTCATATTCGACAATGCATGAGAGAAAAGGGAGAGTCAAGCCTCTAGGTAAGGTAGTGCAGTGTATAAACCATTCAATATGGAATTATGTCTTCATTTTGACTTACCAAAAAAGGAGGTGAATATCCTGGGCTGTGTCCCAATGTTTTCCTGAAAGTATATGTCTTCACTCGCCTGCTCGGACTTTGGTAAATTAGTGAAAAGTATGTACTCACAAGTACAATGGTATCGCGAGACACTCTACATAATGTAGCAAGTTTAACTTCATTGAACCAATTTGCTTATACACTTCACCGACGATCTTTATGAGCAGCAGGAGAGCCAACAGACAACAAATCTCTCTAACTTCAGGAAATAACATACACAATCAAGAAGGCGGCCTATTGCAGATAGAAGTTGGATTATTTGTGTTTTCCCTATTCAATCTTTTTTTCATGTTGTGCACTGCACAGAAGGACTAATGATGATGAGTGAACTATGTTGGATGAGTTCAAGTGGTATTGGCACCGAAACTGCGTGTTTATCTTGGGTTTTGTGGTGTCCATGTAACACTGTCATCTGTGAATACTAGGTTTGTAATCTGTTCATTCTCTTATTATATAAGTATTTGACGATCTGTTTCCCAGCTAACACCATGCCTGTTATGTGTTCGATGAAATGATGAAATGACTCACTGTATCTTTGGGCTTATATGGCTTTGTACGGCGATAAAATTGTCAACGAGAACTGCTTGAGGACTAGAAGAATTCGCAGCAGGCTTGAACAAAACTTCTAAAAAAAAAAATTTCATTGAAAGTAAAAAAAGAAGGGGAGTGATTTTCGCACTCTCCAAATTGTTAACCGCACTCCCCTTGGGCGAAAATTAATATAGGGTTGATTTTCGCACTCCTCAAAGTGTTGACTTTTGGGGTGCAAAAATCAATATGAGTTGATTTGGGAGTGCAGTTACCAATTTGGGGATTGCGAAAATCACTCCCCAAAAAGAAAAGGAAAATAATAGCCAACAAATACAAAGTATTAGCCATGTATTTGGACAACTCAAGTTGTAGCCCCTAAACGGCCTGTTGTTCATCACTTGTTAGAGTCACAACCCGTTTTCTGCTAGGAATTCAAGAACTTGGAAATTGGAACTTCCTCCCCCAATTGTAACATTGTTGGGCATTTACCAAGTAGCTGATGCTATATTTCCGAAAGGGGTCACGGACTCACGTTGCTTAACTAAAAACTCTCATATTAACTCGTGTTCAATAAAAACCCACGTTGATTAGAGTTGTTGTTTGGCTAATTTATTGGGGGAAGGATAGAATAGAGCCTTGGTTGTCTAACCAGTTTTATTTGACAAAATAAACATGCATGGGTGATACATACTATGAGAAATTATTGGGTGCTACTGGCGTGGTGTCCTAACATCCTCTATCACCAAACATTCTTGAACTTGCTACAACCTCACCTAAGAAAGTTTTGAAGGGTTGCCATTTGGTCTTCAGGTCATAGGGAATCCTTTAAATTTTAAGAAAGAAAATTAACGTTGCTAACCAAATTGCCCGAGGGAAATTAGCTCTCATTGCCAATTGAATGTTGTTATCCCCTTTCTGCTTACATGATTGTAATTGTGTGCTTTCAAAACCCTCATAACCCGATCATATATAGCTGGACATCTTTGTATATCTGGTGGACATTGAAGCATTTAAGTTGGACAATAGTTCTAAATCATTGGCAATGAGAGCTAAATCCTTTGGGGAAAAAAAAGCATGGTTCTCTCTAGATAAAATGGGTGCATACTTATGTCTTAAAAAGGCCTAGTGTTTGGAAAGCCAAGATTCCTAATTAGGCTTCTTGGACTGTGCGAAAACTTATTAAACTTAGAGATGTTGCTCAACCTTGGATTAAGTACATTATAGGGGATGGTTTATCCACATTTTTTGGGTTGATAATTGGCATACTTTGGGTCCTCTTTACCAGAGATTTGGGGATTCTGGGGGTCTGCCTAGGTAGTATCGATCATCCACAATGGAGAATGACAATGACAAGAAGTTCTATTACTAGGGAAATTGTGGCAAATAATGATTCGTCTCTGATTCCTAATGTCTCTGATTTTGTGAGGTGGAGTCTTTGCAGTTCTGGGGTATATAAAGCTAAGTGATTTCAGCATGGTAGGCCTTGAGAGGGGTTTTCCCTTTAGTTCCATGGGCTAAATGTGTTTGGTTTACCCATCACATTCCGCCATGGGCTTTTATAGATTGGCTTGCTTTTTTGAGGAGACTATCCACTAAGGACAGACTTCATAGTTGGGGTTTGGCTGTAGATAGAAGATGTTTGCTCTGCCAAGTTGGAGGTGAAACTAATGACCACTTGTTCTTTGCCTGTTAGTATTCTAGGGCAGTATGGAATTTGCTTATGCAAAAGAACAATGTTGATCGTCCTTGTATTGGGATGGATGGAGAGATGGATTGGGTTATTGCTCATAGGTCCAACGTTTCATGCTCAAGCAGGTGTATAAGCTGTCTATGGCTGCTGCCATCTATTGGATCTGGAGGGAGAGAATAAAAGGCAATTTCATGGTCTTAGTGTCTCTGCTTCTGCATTGGGGGCTCTGATTATAGAGGAAGTCAGAGCTTGCTTAAGCTCATAGAGGAGATTGAAGTCTTAGCATCTAGGACATGGTGTCTTAGCTCTAGAATCTTCAGTCCTTCTTAATTTGCTTAACTGCTGCTATGTCGTCGTTTTGCTTTCGTAGGTAACTAGGAGTGAGTTAGCTTTGGTCTGATGTTCTGTAAGTTGGGATTTCCCAGTGATTTTGGTTTGTTTGCTTTATAAAATGGTTAAGTTACCAAAAAAAAAAAAAATTTGGTAGGCCAAATTTATGATTCTTACCTACAAATATTATCGTTCATATCATTCTCGTCAAATACCACATATTTGCGGCAACAATTGGTCTAAATAACAAAAAACATCAACTGAACTACTGAAGAAAGTTGTGAATCTTTCATTCTCATTTCAGTTGAATTACTCTCAAGCGATTACACCAATTTGCGGTCCAAGTGTCTTTTTTTTATTTTTTATTTATTTTTTTTTTTTTTTATAGTTCTTCTAGTTTCCCATATTTTTTAATTCCTCTAATATTAATTCCATTTTCATTTAGAACTTAGTTGGACGATCGTATTATATTTGGATAAGTTTATGTGTATAGAGAATATTCTAAGTGAATCATAGGTGAAATAAAACTTGGTGGTGGAATAAAAGCTGGTATAAACTACTATAAAGAAAGAGGAATACTACAGAAATCCTAAAAAACAGAAAGAAAGAAAAGGGAAATCACTTGTAAGTTCCAAGTTAGGTGATTTATGCTCTCCTGGATTCCTCCAGGTAGTGTAGATATACATAGGTGTTATATTTTTGTCACATCTTCATCAATCTTGATGTGATCCAGGCATCCAGCTTCATCAGTATCTTGTCGACAGCCTTGATGAACTTGGGTCTACCACTGATGATGCACCTGAGCCACACTGGAATACCCACTCAAACCCCTCAGAAACAAACAAACAAATGTCTTTTAACTTCTTCTCAGAAAAACGAAGCCACCTGGTCTTACCAATCCTCTTAGGTGTGAGCCATTAGGGTTGAATAGCCATGCAAAGAGAAAGCTGGCAAAAAATGTGGCAACCCCCAACCCTCCCTCTTTTCCTATAAAAACCCACGTTCTCCAATCCCCACTTCACATAAAAAACCCATAAAAGCAACTGTTTGCAACAATGGCTAAGTCTTCCCTGCTCTGTGTTTCCCTTTGTTGTACTGTTCTGTTTTTTTGCTCTGTTACTTTTGGGCAGCAAGAAGCCCTTGCTTATGGGCAGCAGGGAGGCCGCTGGGGGGAGCAAGGGCAGCGCGGGCAGAGGCAGCAAGGTGATTGCCAGCTCAACAACCTGAATGCCCAAGAACCACAGCACCGTATCCAAGCCGAAGCTGGGGTGACCGAGTTCTGGGACTGGAATGATGATCAGTTCCAGTGCGCCGGTGTTGCCGCTTGCCGGAATATCATCCAGCCCAGAGGCCTTTTCTTGCCTGCTTACACCAACGCCCCCAGCCTCGTCTACATTCTCCGAGGTAAGCTGCATATCTTTTTTTCAGTTATTCTACAAACCCATATTTGTTTTTTGCGGAAAAGTGTTAACCATTGCACGTTCTTTAGACTTTTTTTGAAAATGTATTTTCGGTTTCTTACTGGGTTTCGTGAGTGTTATTTTGCATGGTGGGACAGTGGGTAATAAAGTGTTGTGTTTGGTATGCTTATGTATATGCAGGTAGGGGAATTCAAGGGGTGATGATGTCTGGTTGTCCCGAGACCTACCAATCATCTGAACAATCTGAAGGAGGAGGCCGACGGGAAGGCGGAGGCCAGAGGTTCCGCGATCAGCATCAGAAGATCCGCACCTTCCGAGAAGGTGATGTTATTGCATTGCCTGCCGGAGTGGCACACTGGTGCTATAATGATGGTGATAGTGAACTTGTCGTTGTTATCATGGAAGACCTTGGCAACCACCAAAACCAGCTTGACAACAACCCCAGGGTAAGATTCTTAGAGATAGAGAACATCATATAAAACAACAGACTTGGTTGGTTTTATTCCTTCTAATTGAAATAACCATGAAGAGCAATTAGCATTTTGCTGAATTTTATGCTTCACATTGCAGAAATTCTTCCTTGCTGGAAACCCACAACAACAAGGACAAGGACAACAACAGCAACAAAGAGAATCATACCGCCGTCGCCAAGGACAGAAACAGAACTTCGGAAATGTTTTCGGCGGTTTTGACACCGAGGTCTTGGCAGAAGCGTTTGGCGTGGACAGGGAGACCGCGAGGAAGCTTCAGGGGCAAGACGACAACAGAGGCCATATCATCAAAGTGGAGGGTGATCTTCAAGTACTGAGGCCATCAATGAGTCGCGAGGAGCAGGAAGAACAAGAAAGAGGGAGGGAGTACGGCCACCGTGCCAATGGCTTGGAAGAGACCATTTGCAGCGCAAGACTTGTTGAGAATATCAATGATCCATCACGCGCTGATATCTTCAACCCAAGAGCCGGGCGCCTCACCACCATCAACAGCTTCAATCTCCCCATCCTTAACTTCATCCGTCTCAGTGCAGAGAAGGGAGTTCTCTACAGGGTACGACAACTTCTTGGAAAGTGATAATTCCTCACATCCACACTTTGCACCTTCACGTGAGAACTAATTAATCAGTGCCTGACATATTTGGCTATTTCAAGCTGCATGTTGGGCTTGAATAATGTATCTCGGATACATGGCTTGAAAATAGAAAACAAACAGAAATTTCAATTTAAAACCACATCTTGACTAACGTGGTACCAACAAGTTTGCAACGACAGGTTATTTTAAGATGGGGCAAAAGCAATTTTGTGGACACTTTTTATGTTTTACTACAGAAATAGTGATGTCATTTTGTGTGGTAACTGTTTTTTGTATACTTAGCAGCATTCACTATTTTTTTTTTGAAAATTTTATGGAAACTGTTCAGAATGCTCTGATGCCACCACACTATATGATGAATGCCCACTGCGTACTCTACGCGACAAGAGGAGAAGCCCAGATGCAGATCGTAGACCAGAGGGGACAAGCAGTGTTCAACGACAGGATCCGCGAGGGACAGCTAGTGGTGGTGCCACAGAACTTCGTCGTGTCGAAACAAGCCGGAGACGAAGGGTTCGAGTGGGTGGCAATGAAGACCCACGAAAATGCCAAGTACACCACTCTCGCCGGTCGCACCTCCGCCTTGCGTGCCATGCCCGTGGATGTTCTGGCCAACGCGTATCAGATTTCCAGGGACGAGGCCATGAGGTTGAAGATGAGCCGGGAGGAGACGATGTTGATGGAGCCGCGTAGGTCTGGGAGGAGGGATGTCGCTTAAGTACTATGTTGGGGGGTTTGAAAAAAAAAAAAAAAAACTTCTTTTTTTCCTTTCCAAAAAAAGAAGTTTTGTTTTTGCTACGTACTACGTATGCATGGTTTAAAAAATAAAAGGGTTTTTAGATGGCCATGTACTTATTTGTTAAGGTGGCCATGTATTTTCATATGGTAAGAGAGTAATAGAAAGCTTATCGATGGCTTTTGTAATATTTGCTTATGTTTTTTCTAAATATTTATGTATGAATAATAAACGAGTACATGCTTTTGGGAATTCAGAATGCTTGATTCGTTTGTATAATCTCGTGGTATTATTCGTGTCTTCTTAGTTCGCCCTGCAGAATAACTAAATTCTCTCGTTCGGAGATCATTTACTTCAATTAATAGCACAAAACATCTCACATACATCAAGTTTTTTTTTCCAACTAAAGCACAATCTCACATGAAAAAGCCCCCAAGTCCCATAACACTAAAGTAAAAAAGGTCATTCTAAAATCCCAACATTGCAATGCAACTTCCCTACATAGTTCCCAAAGTTCACTTTGGCGACAATCTTTTGGGCTTGGAGATTATGAGGGGAGAGAGGTTCGTAAGTGAGAGAAGATGTTGAACTAGTGAGAGAATGGTTTTGTTTCATAGTGATAGCTTCATAGCTGTTTTTTTTTTTTGGTAGAGGGGCAAGAGGGTAATTTTACTTAACCACCCATCGAGACAATTGCAGTCTAGTGAGCTTCATAGCTGACAAGAAAAGAAAAGAGGAAAAAAGAATAGCAGGTGTTGGATGGGCAGGCCCCATGAGGGTGACCTAGAGTTGCTACGTCAATTTTCTGGGGAGTTTATGGGAGCTTCTTTATCGGAGTGTAAAATTACTATAAATTTATTCGTCATATTTTGAGTATTATGCTATGTGTCATCAAGATATCCGTGAAGTATATGAATTCGAAATAAATGTGACCTTTTCACGTCCAAAATGTCACTCCATTACTTAAGATGAAAGAATCAAAAGGGAGAGAAATCGCGAACATAAATATCCAAGATACTCTACTAGCTAGTATGTGAAAATGTTGTATGAGCGCTACTCATGATTCACTCCTTGTTTGAGAGTACTCATCCTTTAAAGTAAATAGTGAAATCCAATAATATGTTGCCAATACTTGCACAACGAAAGATTATATAACATACTCATCTCAATTAATTGAGACTTAAGGCTCGGTTTGGTTTGGTTATGCACAACAAAATCACAATAAACATAAAACATTCTATTGCTGATAACACCAATTTACAGTTGTCCTTTTACACTGGCCTGTTTCTAAAAACAATGATACATATAAGAGAGCAAAAACATGAGAGTTTAGCATTGGCTCTAGAAATGGTGGTCGGAGGCGGAACAACAGCCAAAGGCCGTTGATGAGTAGGAAGGAGTCACCGGAGGAGATAGCCGGAACGGTGACAGTTGCCAAAATAGACGAGCAGCTTGACTTCATGGCTATCTCAGAAAACCATCAAATGTTACTACAACTCATTTTAAGCCGCTTTTAGATAAAATGACCCCTCGAAATTTCTAAAATCGCGTTAGATATGTCACGAAAATTAGAAAGTTCCCGATGCCTTCTAGTTGTATGAATACAATCTCAATTCAAATAGATCTTCACCCCGCACCTAATCGTCGGGCATTGGAGGTGTGGATGTCACTAGAGTATCACGTGGCACAATGTCAGGTGGCATGTTCAAGCTAGACGTAGTCGGAAGGAAGGGAGAGAAGTACTTTATGTACTTATCATGTCACTGTAACTTTATGTACTTACCATGTTCGGCTAATTCAAATAAGTACCTTTTTTTAATTAAAGGTAATGTATTGTGAGAGAATAACATGTCTCGTAAAATAAAAAATAAACACTTAAAAAATAAAAACCTTAGAGAAACGGGGCCTTATATCTTCAACAACTTCGATGCGATCCCACTTCATTTACAATCTTGTCTGGATTCATTGCTGATAATACAACTCAAAGACAGATCCAAACAAAACCTCTTTTAACTTCTCAAAATGACAAAAAACCATTTCGCCACTTCTCAAACAGAAAAAACCAAGCCACCTGCTCAAACCAAACCTCCTAGGTGTAACCCTTTCAGGTTCACTGCCCATGCAACTCGAAACCTGTCTCGAAACACACCAAAACCCCAAACCCATATGTGGCAGCCCCCAACCTCCCTTACCTCTCCTATAAAACCCCTACACTCTCCACTCCTCACTTCCCATCAGAAACCCATTTCACAGCAATGACCAAGTTCTCATTGCTCTCTGGTTTCTTCTGTTTTCTTGTTCTGTTCCACTGCTCCGTCGCTTATAGCGGGCGGCAGCAACGGGAGCAGCAGGGGCAGCGCAGGCAGCGGCAGCAAGGCGAGTGCCAGCTGAATAACCTGAATGCCCAAGAACCGCAGCACCGGATCCAAGCTGAAGCCGGGGTGACCGAGTTCTGGGACTACAATGATGATCAGTTCCAGTGCGCCGGTGTCGCCGCCTGCCGTCATATCATCCAGCCCAGAGGCCTTTTCTTGCCCACCTACACCAACGCCCCCCATCTCATCTACATCGTCCAAGGTCCACGTTAACCTTATATATTTTGATAATACTGCGTATGCTGATTTTGGCGATCCACATTTGTACGTAGGTGCTCCACTTTTAAAGTGGAGCTTCATGTACAAAGTGGAGCATCAACGTACACCAAAATCAATTTCCTACTGCACCCATTTATTGAAAAATATCAGTCACTCATATAGTAACATTATGTAGAGTGCAATGTGGTGGTGGCTATGTTTGTGACCATAGAGTTGAGTTCTTCATGGCCATGTATTTATACAGGTAGGGGATTCCAAGGGGTGATGATGTCTGGTTGCCCCGAGACATTCCAGTCATCACAACAATCTGAAGGAGGAGGAGGACGACGTGAAGGAGCAGGCCAGAGATTCCGTGACCAGCATCAGAAGATCCGCCACTTCCGAGAGGGCGATGTTATTGCGATCCCCGCCGGAGTTGCACATTGGTGCTATAACGATGGCGATAGCGAACTCGTTGTTGTTACGGTGGATGACCTTGGCAACCACCAAAACCAGCTTGACAACAACCCCAGGGTAACATAAAGAAATACATGCAGCAATTGGAGAAATCAATACCGTTCTGATCAATTGTATAAGAGGTCCATGAAATGAAATGAATGGTCCAGATTCACTAGACCATTCATTTTCTTTCATGGACCGAATTTCATGTATCCTATCATCTTTTATTGTAATGAATTCTAGAAGAATAGTACTCACTTTCCTAAAAATGTCGTTTGATATTGCAGAAATTCTTCCTTGCTGGAAACCCACAACAACAAGGACAAGGGCAACAACAGCAACAAAGAGAATTCCACCACCGCGAGGGACGCGAGGAACATAACTTCGGGAACGTTTTCAGCGGCTTTGACACCGAGGTCTTGGCGGAGGCATTCGGAGTGGACAGGGAGACGGCGAGGAAGCTTCAGGGGCAAGATGACAACAGGGGCCATATCATCAGGGTGGAAGGAGATCTTCAGGTGCTCAGGCCGCCGAGGAGTCAGGAGGAACAAGAACAGCAGGAAAGAGGAAGCGAGTACCGTGCCAACGGGTTGGAAGAGACCATCTGCAGTGCCAGGCTCCACGAGAACATCAACGATCCGTCGCGCGCCGATATCTTCAACCCGCGAGCCGGGCGTCTCACCACTGTCAATGGGTTCAATCTACCCATTCTCAACTTCCTCCGACTAAGTGCAGAAAGAGGAGTCCTCTACAGGGTATGTATGACAAATCATTTGCAACTGCTCAATTTGCATCGTGTGTTTGATGTCACAAATACACTTCGCACACTAATACCCAATCAATATGAGAGCTGATAAAGTTCTTGTGGGGCCATTTCATACGGGAATTTACCCGGCTTTAATTAGACCCTTGCTAATGGATGATGAGATTAGTTACTTTAGCTAAGTCGAAGTGCATGCATGTTTGCTGATAACGACACCTTGAGTTATCAGATCAGCGACAGTTACTAAATCAACATTGCTTTTGAAGTAAAATATTGTAAAAATTATGTTACCCAAATTGTGCAGAATGCCATGATGGCACCACTGTGGAAGATCAACGCCCACGCCGTGCTCTACGCAACAAGGGGGGAAGCCCAGGTGCAGATCGTAGACCACAGAGGACAATCAGTGTTCAACGACAGGATCCGGGAGGGACAGCTAGTCGTGATCCCACAGAACTTCGTGGTGACGAAGCAGGCCGGGAACGAGGGGTTCGAGTGGGTGGCCTTCAATACCCACGAGAACGCCATGTTCAACACTCTGGCAGGTCGCACCTCGGCCCTGCGCGCCATGCCGGTGGACGTCTTGGCGAACGCGTACCAGATCTCAAGGGACGAGGCGAGGAGGTTGAAGTTGAGTAGGGAGGAGACCGTGCTGATGGAATCAAGGTCAAGGTCCGGGAGGAGAGATGTTGCTTAAGAAGTTAAGTACTATATATGTGTAGTAGTGATGCGGTTTGTTCTTTTTGCTACGTAATACTACTATGGTTGGGAATAAAAAGGTTAATTTTCTCTATGTAAGAAGAGGGTTTTCCAACTACATGTGAATGAATAAGTGTTGTGTACATTTGGGATTTGGTGTGCTTGTTCAATTTGTGTTTCAAGCATTTGTTTTGTTCTTAATCCGAAGGTATTTGGTACCCTTTCAAAGAATTTAGGGCCTGTTTGATTTGAGATTCGAGCGATTGAAAAATGAGGAATAAGCTAATACTAGGGGGTTCATATATTTTTTAATCCCATGCAGAAGACGGTAGAGATTATATATAACTTTATAAGTACTGTGTTTGGTTAGGATGAGATAAAAAAAATGATAAGATTTTGAGTAGTAGTATTGGTGGATCAAAGTGGCAAGATAAGATAATCCGAAGGTTGGCTTAGTTCCGAGATTATTTACGAGGAGGTGAGTTCAATAGTGAACTATATGAGGGATTATTAGCCCCAATGAGTCCCAAACATAATCCAGTGGTTGTTAGCGAGGTGTTAATATATTAATCAACAAGGTCCAGACCAAATTCGCCTCCCATGGGATGAAAAACCTGACAACCAACTTCACTAGAAATGGTTTCTCACTCTCTGCTTGTTTACCCATGAGGTTAGAGGACAAACACTTACAAAATGGGGGAAAATGACGGTCAATGACATATTTTGATAATTAATACTCACCAAGGACATTTTCAGTATTAACAAATGTTCTTAGCATATCCTTGGCGGATATTAATTATCAAAACACATCCTGGACCGTCATTTTCCCAAACAGTTCCTTAAATCCTTAGCTAACCATTAATCATCCGTAAGGCCCAAATGTGTTCTCATAGTACTACTACTATCTATTGGCATACACATGACTTTATTTTTCTGGTACTTGACGAGTTCTAAAAAATAAATGGTTCCAATAATTATTGTGAATTTAAAATGGGCTGGCGGTGGACCATTTAATTTTTTCTTAGCCAAACCTAACCATGAAATGGACCAAACTGGAATTCAAAACTGGATGTGATCCGCCCCTGGAATTTGGATGTGTAAAATGGGCTGGGGAGCCAGGTAGAATGGGACCGTTGAATCATCAGCATTTCATGTCACTCCTGTACAGAGAGAATCCAATACTAAACACTGAACAGTAGTGCAGTATGACGTGGGGGGACTTGACAATATACCAAAATGCCCTCAGACCCTGGGATGTACAAGTGAACATTGAGAGTCGTTAATTAAGGGCAGATTTGTCCAAATAGTAACTTTAAAAGCGATTGTTTCAAACAAGGAAGACGACAGAGAGCATGGTGACAGGTTTTGTTAAAGCTGCACAATTCACGAAGTGACACTTTTAAAGCCCAAACCCAAACCCATCTCTTATCTTTTTGTCGTTTGAAACTCAAATCTCAGATCCCAGACAGGGGCACAGATACTGTACAAGAAGGAGATGGAGATGGAGAGGTCAGCTTACTCTTGCCCTCGACTCGTTCTATTCTTTCTCTGTTGGTTTGCGGCGGCAATGGAAGCAGAGGCTAGGCCGGGGTTTCTCTACACAACCACCAGAGGAAGGTGCACCCCACAGTAAGCGCTCTCTCTCTCTCTCTCTCTTCTTGCCCACTTTCTAGCTACCCAGAACGCGAAAGAGTCACTTTTAGACTTACATAAACAATGCGATTCATATATTTGTGGTACTGTAGAGATTGTACTGAAACTTAAAAAAAAAATAAAAAGCTGCAAAATCAACATATCCATGTTGGTGTTGTTTTAAGCGTTTGGAAACATGCATGATGTGAACTTTGGTGCTCTTGTGCATCCGTGGCAGATCCTAAGTCACATAATGCGTGGGTGCGTGAGCGTGAAATCAACCCAATCAGACACTCAGAGCTCTCTTTCAAACAGATTCAAAACTCCTAAGATTTTCGAGAACGCAAGCGTAGTGCAAGAATTGAGAGCGAGAGCGTGTAAGACATTTTGAAGGACGATATGAATAAGACTAAAAGAGCAGATCTTTCTCTACCCCTTTTTCCCAGAAGGATTTCTTCGTGAAAACACAGGGAAAAAAAAACACAAACTACCATTTTCATATAACCCAGAAGGATTTCTTTGGGAAAAGAGAGGAAAGAGCAAGATTGGGCCTTATTTTTATTTGGGCCAAAAAAAAAAACACTGGACTGGTCGGAGATTTCCAGTTTGTGTAATACGGGGCCCACCTCCATTATGGAATCGTTTAACTTGTTAATTAGGTGCCTAATCGTATATCATAGTCATGACATCTTCATTACGTTTCTTATTAGGAGTAAATTGAGTGATGTGATTTTGCATGGAAGTTATGCACATCTGGTCTTACAAAATGAACGGCTCGAATTGTCAAATGGAACCGTGGTTTGTCTCATTTCGCACACCACATGAGGGAGGAGAGGAATCTTTACATGATCTTGATTAAGAGTACGGAATCCAACACATCTATTTGTTCTATTGTGGTTTTACTGTACGTAAAAATCACTCAAAACACTCTGTAGGTTTTGGAGCAGCAGGAAAGAGCCATGGCCGCGGATGGTACCACAGGGATCAACAGTATCAAAGGTTTTCGGTTCAAGGGCGTTCGAGCGATACAGATACGACCTGACACTGTTAGAGGCGGCGGCAAGGAACGACGACGGGGATAATGCTTTCGCGGGGCTGGTGAAGCAGTCGACGGCTGCGCTGCTCAACTCCTACGCCAGAGATGGGTTTCCTTACACTGCTTGGGAAGTGAAGACTCTGCTTATTCAAGGTTTGGTTTCTGAAAAGGCAGCTTCATTTCAAGCCCAGCGTTTCTCTGAGGCCAATCAGGCTTGCAATTAGTTAGTGTTTTGTTCAGGGCTACTTTTGGTTTTGTGTTGTGGAATTAATACTGTACATCGTAACAACCAGTAAATTTTCAGTCACGGAATTATATCTCGAGATTCTAGTGCTGTTTTAGAGATTTTCACATGATTTGTGGCTGAAAGCGTAGCGAAGCAGGGCAATTTAGGTGCAAGCCCAGTTGAGTTATGTGCAGTTGAACCTTGACATATTGGTGTTTTGATTTTGGCATTTTGGTTGCAAGGGTTTCTCTTGTTGGACTAAATTGGGCTAGGCCGGCATGAGTACAACACGATTGAGCTAGGCCGGCATGAGTACGACACGATTAGAAGGGAGCACGGCCGGCATGGGTATTTATTGGCACGTGGTTCCACATATAGAATGTGATCCTATTTTAGGGCTAGTTAATTTTAAGTTGGTTTTTCATTCAAGAAATATAAGAGTTATGTCAACCGGGGACTAATCGGTCGTGAATATTATTACTCAGAGCGAGCGAGATTTATTTAATGTAGATTCCTTCGAAATTAATATTAGTCAAGACATTTATAACACAACCCAAATAATCTTTCACTTGTGAGCAAATTTTAACCATTTCCTTCACAAAATTTCCTTCTTGTTTAATCAAATTGTCTCACCCATTAATACCACAACACCAACATTACTTGATTCCAAATTAGGAGCAATGCCTAATCAAGTATAGGAGCAAACAAAAGTTTTCCTCATGAAAGGTGAAGAAGTCTTGAAAAATCCTCCAATTATACACAACAACCATTTTAGTCTTGAAAAGTTCCACCATCATACTAACAAACAACCATCTGGCCAATTTATTAAACATCTCGTGATTAGGCATTAAAAACACGATCCACATAATAAATAAATAAAAATAAAAAACTATCCACATAATCCCCACTCACGGATGTTTGTGCAAATTTTACAGTTTTCTCCTCACAAAACTGCCTTATCGTATCATCAAATCTTCAAATTAAGAACAACATTACTCGATTCCAAATTAAGAGCAATGCCTATTGTAGTAATAAAACCTTGGGATCCTGTTCGTTTTGGATTTTGAGAGAGGGGTTTTTTAGAGTAATGAGTGAAGAGAGATAAATAGTGAAAATTTATTGGAGACGGTGCTCAGGGATTTTGAGTCCCCCAAACAAACGGCGCCTCGGGTTTTCTTCCGATCTCAGAAATCTATTGCGATTTCTTTTCGTTTTCTTTCAGTTACACAAGTTTATTTCCTGTTCGTTTTGGATTTTGAGAGAGGGTTTTTTTAGAGTAATGAGTGCAGAGAGATAGATAGTGAAAATTTATTGGAGACGGTGCTCAGGGATTTTGAGTCCCCCAAACAAACGACGCCTCGGGTTTTCTTCCGATCTCAGAAATCTATTGCGATTTCTTTTCGTTTTCTTTCAGTTACACAAGTTTATTTTACTCTACTGATTTCCGGTGGTTTTATTTCGAGATATATAGGTCTGGAACAAAAAAAAGGTCCATTACCAATTCAATCATTCTACCTCCACACCTACTTACACACCCAATTACACACCCACACTCACAATAGGGGTGAAGCTCACACACACTACACACTCAGTGTGTGTGGAACTCACCTCTATTGTGAGTATGGGTGTGTAAATAGGTGTGGAGTTAAAATTTTCCTTATCAATTTGGTTCAAATCTTAGCCCAAAGACAAGAGTTGGGCCCAGCCCAAATACAAGACATGGGCCTAACCCGACAAGCAATAATAGCGGCAAGTCGGTCCTTCGTCAAACCCTTCCAGATTTTGTAGCCCTAGCAATCTCCCCTCCCCCAAGTCTCCTATCTGTAAAAAAAATTCCTTGTTTTAATTCCATTCAAACCCAGATAAATACCACCGCTTCAGTTCTTGGAGAAAAGGAAGATACAATTTTTTTTTTCTCGACTTCTGATGGCTAGCAGAAAGCTTGTCCGAGATTTCTTGCTCTCTAACCGCTTCTTTAATCGTCAGATATTGATATCTCAACAGGTTGGGTTCATCTTTGAAGATGCATGCATATATGGGTCTGCATGCTATTGGATTGTATTTTTGTTTATGGGTTTTGTGTTTTATTAAGTTGATGTTAACGGTTTTTTTTTTTTTTGTAGGTTTCGAATTCAAGTACGAGATTAAGATTGCTTCAGGCAAATGGGTACTTGGGTAATCGCCAATTTAGTGTCTTTAATGAGTTTTCTAAACAAGTTAAAGGCGAAGCTAACAGGTGAGCTTATGTTTTTTCGTTAGTTAACCTCTTCTTTTATTAATCGTCTGGAACCTTAATTGTCAATTGCACTTTTCTGGTTCTTTCATCTTTGTCAAGTTTGAGCTCATTTCAAGCCAGGGAGCCAGGGTTGGCTTGGTGGTCGAGGCCTGAATCTTTGGGTTTTTGCTTCCTCCTAAGGTCTCAGGGTCGAAACCGGGCCAGTGCATACGAGAGTTTTGATTAGGCTTTAAGTGGGCTCCCTCTAGTGGATGGTGGGATTGGTTCCCAGATTTGTCGAGGTGCCCGCAAGCTGGCCCGGGCGCCCTTGGTTCATGAAAAAAAAAGAAAGAAGTTTGAGCTTATTTCTTCTGTGGCCACATTCGAGATGAAATTGAGTTCAGTTGGAATTTCATCATTGATGCTAACCAGCCAATAAGATTATTCTAGGAACACCTACTTAGGATTTAGGATGTTTGATGCAGAAGGTTATGTTATTGTTATCGTCTCTCATGTTCCCATTTCACTAGCAGAAACCAGGAATTCCAGCAATCAGTCAAGGAATTGAAGGAGAAAGCAGAGGAGCTTAAAGGGGTTACAGAAGATTTGAAAGTTAGGTAATTTTGAATTGAGTCATTTAGTTTTGTACCTTTTTAGTTAGTCGTTTAAAGGCTTAGACATACTTTTGTATGTCAAGGCTGGGCAGACACTTCCAATGAAGGCCTGAGTGGAAAACTGGCGAATGCAGAACAAAGCAAACAACTGAGAAGCTTTACAAGCAAGTGGATGGGGTATGGACGGAGGCTGAAGCTACAGCAAAGAAGGTCCGACCCCATTTTCCGTAAATAGTCCCTTTGATTTGGCACATGATTCTACTTCCCAAGCCTGTGAATTTTGGTAGTTAATGTTCGATTCTTTCGGGTATCTCCGCAGAACTGGAAGTTTTATATCTCAAGCATGTAAATATTGGTGATGTTTATCTTTGGAAGTTTGTAAGCTATGTTGCATGTGTTTATACATGCATCAATGAATTCATGATGCGTTGGGGAATCATATGTGATGAATTGGATATTGAGTCATTGACACGTTTGACAAAATGGAACTGTTTTTGTCATGGCTACTCTTTTTAAGTTCCCTTTCTCAGCAAGAAAAGGAAACTTTCAGAAGCCAGTCCACTATGTTTAATCTATCTCAGATTATGTGCTATTTTCTTATTTACAGGTTTCTGCCAATCTGAAAGAGAAAATTTCTGCGGCCACGGAGGAGGTAAGATTGACTTTATAAATTGTCAGCGTGCTCGGGATCTAATCCGAAAATTACGACATAGTAAAAGCACTTAATTTACTTCACAGTTTCTTCTATGATTCAGGCCAAAGACACTTTTCGATCTGGGAAACAAGAATCCTCTGAATTTAATGCCACTGCAGCGGAAGACGGAGCTGGTGTGAAAAGTGGAAGCAAGGCCGAGTCTGAAGACAATAAGCAGCAACAACCAGGGACTAGTGATGCTGCAGATACATTTTTTCGGAAGTTCAAGTCTAGTGTTTCTTCTGTTTCTCCTAAAGTTTCCCTGGCCTTCCAAAAACTGAAGGAGGCGAAGCCCATGGACTTGGCAAAGAAGGGATACGACGTTGTAAAGGATGAGTTGAGTCGTAACCCAAGTAAGAGAAAGCACCTTGAGTACGCAGTTTCAACTGGGGAAAGAAGTTCAAGGACAGATGTTGCTGTCGTAGCTTCAAAGCAGTCTAGGTTGAGTAAGATGTGGGAAGCATTCAAAGAGAAGGCAAAGAAGGTAAATTGTTATTGCCACACTATCTACTTGTAAGTATTGGAATTTTCTAATTACTTTATTTCTCGCTTTTAGACGTTAACAATTGTCTTTCTTGTAGAAGATGCAAGGTCATCCTATTTCCAAGCGTGTCAGTGTGTATAGCGAGCCCATGGTGACAAAGGGCCAGGAGGTATGAGATTCTAATAATATTTCTTTTAAATTGCAGATCTACTTCTACCACTTGGTCCCATCATTGTGCCATGTTTTCTCAGTCCATGGCAAGGATACTCCGTAGTAGGAGGGCTTTCAGCACTGAGTTTTTTTTTCAAAGAGCCTATCTTTGAGATTTACACTACATGAGGGCGATTGGGTTTAGATATAAAGTGTTTCGGTCACGTTAAATGTTTCTCTTAGTGACATAATGTGGCTGAATTTGTTGAGTTTAGTGCGGTAAAGAGTTCAGTTGAAGAAATCTTCCTCAGGATAAATTAGGTCTTATGTCTTGTAGGAGAGGAATGTAGTCGAGCTGTAATGGACATAATGAAGTGCAGGATGGAGGGGCATAGAGCAATAAGAATCGTTTTCATGTCGCTTACAGACGGTTTTTAGGTTTGTTAGAAATATACAAAAAAGCTGGAATTCTGTTAGGAAAACAATGAATAACTCACATTCTAGTCTCCACAGGCTCCAATACACGTGAAGCCTATTATGCTCGACCCTGCTTTTGCAAGCCTACTTCGGGAGTATATTAGCCTTTTAAAACTTCATATTTTCTTTTCAAGTCTCCTTTGATTATGCTTTAATAATTTCTGTCTCATTGGGAAATGACAGTTTGTAGAAGACATACGAGACAGATGGGAGACCACTGATAATCCAGTCGTTCATAAAATTCAGGGGTATGCTTCTCATGTTTTGTTCACATTACTGCAAATAATTACCTTTCATAAGCTGAGAGTGTTAGTTTGTAATTCGACCATCCTTTCTTTTGCAGAGCCACTGAAACTGTCTTTGGAGAAACAGCTACCGCTGTTTCATTGAAGGAAATACGTCGCCGTGATCCGTATGTTTTTCTACTGGTTTATTCTTAAGAATCCATCTCCTTTTCATCAAACTATTTACCACATGAGTTGACAACAAAGTTGCACCCTTCAGGTCTTTCTCTTTACAAGATCTCGTGGCTGAGGTTCAGGAAGTGGTTAGACCAGTACTTAATGCTTATTATAAGGTAAATTCTTAATGGGATTGCCTTGATCATATCTTATTTCTTACCATATTTTGTTGTTATGTCATATTTTGGGAGGACTATTTGTTGCTAACTAATGTTTCACTAAATGCAGAGAGATTTTGAAGTTCTGAAGAAATATTGCAGCACTGAAGTGATTGAGCGGTGTAAAGCAGAGAAGAAGGCTTTTGAAACCCAGGGTATCTTTTTTGAAAACAAGGTTAGAGGTTTTATTTATGCTGACCAGATGAGAGAAATCTACACTCTTAATCCAGCTTTTTATTACCTTGAATTTGATTTTGTTCGACCTGTTAAATTTATGTTATCAAATGAGGGCTAGGCAGAGCTTTCCTAGTAAAGGGGTGCTAGTGAGTGGCTAGTTATCTCCTTTTGTTTTTATGGGTCACAGGTCAAGTGATCGCCCAAGACAAATGGATATGCTGATATCTTGCAAACTGATGGCTTATATAAAACAGAAAATGTATGGATATGCTGATATCTTAATGTTTTCTACAAACGAGTATCTAAATTGTGTTGACACAGCTAATTTGCATTGGTACTAAATTTAATAGTTGTTCTACATCCCAGTTTTATTATTTTGCTTTCCATTACCAACTCTGATTCCATCATATTCATTTCCTCTGGACAACCATGACTTGCGGACTTATCCTATAGATGCATATTATGCATTCATGGCCTGGTCTCCGTCCCAATGTGACTGATGACTGATCATCTGAAAAGACCCTCTGATGCATGTGGTTGCCTTGCTGATTAGAATTTTTGTTTTGGCCGAAAGTGAGAGAAATTTGCTAAAATTCATTTCATAAAAATCTTCTTTTTAAGTTTTATTGCTAAACACACAGAAAAATCTCTTCCTTTCAACGCACTTGGGTTCTGTTGTTGTTTCTTCATCTCTCTCTGTAATGCAGATTCTTCACATATCTGAGGTAGAACATAGAGAGACCAAAATGATGGGGGACAGTCCGATCATCATTGTTGGGGTAGGCACTTTATTGGCACTTTGATCGTAGTTTCTTTTTTTTCCTTGAATTGAATGACTTCACTGATGGTCCTTGTGCCTCCCTCTTGTCACAGTTCCAAACACAGCAGATCCATTGTGTACGTGATAGACATGGTACCATAACAGAAGGGGGCAAGGTAAAATGCCAAGCCTTCTATTGCAGTTTAATGCATCCTAGCTATGCTGTATGATAATATTCGACTATTGTTCATATAATGTTCATTCATATAATGTTCATTTGCGATTTTTACTGATACTGTCCGTGGTTAAAAAATAAGACAGCTTCTCAAGAAACATTTTTCTAATTTGGTGTTTCCGTCTTGAATATTAGGATTTGCATCTTAATATTAAACAATATCAATGTGGACGATTTTGGGACAAACATGCCACATTCACGTGGAAGAAATATAACGTTCATAATCAATTTTCTGCCATCTTGAAGTTAACTTTGTTAAGAATTCTTTTAAGTATTGGGTACTCGTACTCGAATCTTTTATTTATCTCTGACGAGTTCTCCTAGGAATTGAATATGTTGTTCTCAAATCCAAGCGTCTGATATTAGTTTGCTTTTGTGGGATGCTTAACCAGGATACAATCCACACTGTATACTATTTATGGGCGATGCAACTAGTAGATGTGGAAGAACTCGGAGAAGGCGCTATCTTTCCCATATGGAGGCTGAGAGAAATGCAACGAATGGGCTTGCAGGCCCTTATTTAATTCTGTGCTTCTCTTAATTATCTTATCAAATAGATTTTCCTTGAGTATTCTCTGGGGTTTTCTCATTGCCAGGGAAAAGCTGTATGACCAATTTTTTGGTTGATCACATGTAGTTGGATATTATGCACATCCTTTTAAGTGGTCGCTTCTGTTGATGTATAAACAAGCTTTGGGCAATCCTAAGTACTTTTCTTGCTCCTTGTTTTGAGATAAATACAACAGTCTCTCTCTCACTCCCAAATCTTAACGAAGGCATTTATTTGGTTATATCTTGTTTGGACTGCTATTGGGTAGAGAGGAGCTACCATTGTGTATGCAACCCATATTTTTGATGGACCGGGAAATGACGGATTTGGCCTGACATCCAAGATGGCGAATTAAAGAGGACTGAAAAATTATCCGAGCTTGGTGAGTTGAAGAACTCTGCTAATCTACTTTCAGTGGTTGAGTCGTGGCTTCGATCTGAAACAAAGCAAGAGAAAAAGAAACCTGCCAATCCTTCAGCTATAATCCAGAAATCTTCCCCCTTCGATTCGTCTCCTTTTAGGTCATCCAGGCACATGGCCTATTATCGGTGATCTCTCCAAATTTGGCAACTTTTACATGACAAAACAAATTGCATCCATACACAGGAAGAATTATGTAACGAGTGCTGCCGATTGGAATATATTACTACTTCTGTGTCCATATAGCTTTTGGTTCAAATTTCTGAGCAGTCCAATAGTTTTCCTACGACGTTTTTCAGAAATAAGGGTTGCAACTGCTGCAGTTCTGCTTGACGTGTTCGCTCTTGGGGTTACTAAATCTTTCTTAGAGTTCAATCGGGTTGATGATTATAACCTGATTGCGCACAACTAACTATAGACAAGCAGCGTGGTTTGCCATTGGTTATTATTCAAGATTTTTTACCCATTTGTTATGTAAGGTATGGAGTACTGGGGCTCCAGGAGAGTTGCAGTTACAAACCCTGTCACTGTATTATCTTATCCACAGTGAGGTTCCTCCGTAGGATGTCTCCGATGAAGATTAGGTTTTAAGCCGAACTATGTAATTTCTTTTTTCCTTTCTTGTCTGATTTCTTCATATTCTACGTAATTACTATGTCACAACCGGGGGCTGGGAACTCAGTTTATTCTTCTAAATATTTGTGCTTTGTCTTTTTAAATACGACGGGAGAAACTTCTATTTGGATCGAAAGTGATTTTTGATTGTATCTAGTTATGACTTATTCATTCGAAAGTTTCGTTAATCAGTTTATATGAAACAATTCGTAAAACAATGTAGGTAGTTCAACCAAAACAGTTATAGGGAATGAACAGTTGTAAATTTTTACAAAGAAGAAATCCACAGAGCAATGAAAATTTGTGAAACAGCTAAGTTGATTAAGCTAATCACACAATCAAACAAATCACCAGTTATTCCAAAACAGTAACAGTACTCCAATGAGGGGGAAGAACGAACAACAAATACTTCCTAGTGGGAAGTATATGGACAATGTAAAATTTCGAGTCCTGCTACTGGTACAGCAGTAGCAGGTACAGACCCGGATACAGCAGCGTTTTGCTCCCATCTCGGGTCCCGCAAAAATGATCGGAGCCGCTCATTTTGTTCAAAATACGTCGTTTAGGGTCCCT
>JAOTQK010000001.1:26472496-26482501 GCA_025642025.1 Rhododendron ferrugineum
CTTACTAGATATCAATGAGTATTTTTAATTTGTGAAAAAAGTTTGAATTTTTTCTTGAAAAAATTGCATTATTTTAACACTTCGTTTTGCTGACCGGACAAGCATTTTGGGACGGAGGGAGTAAAACACTTTTTCAAATATTCTCGTAAAAAAATCAGCTCAATCTGATACCTATAAGTTCTCGATCCAATCACTAACGTTTTATTGAGATTTCAGAATAATGAAAAGTTAAATAATTGGATCGAGAACCTATAAGTATCAGATTGTGCTAATTTTTTGCGGGGACTCTTGAAAAAGTGTTTTACATTTAATGTACGGCTCGGATCATTTGTGTGAAATCCATGGTGAGCCCCACTAAAAAATATGTGCACAATCCGTGCATAAAATGTATCGACAGACTCTCTGATTTCAGATCTCAAATCCTATTTTCAGGTCTGAACATGTGGCACGCAGATACAAGATCACAGTGGCACAATCTTAACACCTGGTTTCTTTCTTTCTTTTTTTCTTATACGGAGTAACTGGATGTACGGATTAGTTTGCCCGCATCTCAATTAATTTCAAGACCTTGAAGTTAACGGCTTGTCAAATCTCCAGTGGCTCAAGGTTTAGAATATTTGGCTTTCGTAGAATTCAAACTTGCGACTTCTGGAGGAGGGGGTTACACCTAGGGATGGCAATTTCGGCCTACCCGACCCAACCCGATCCGTTCCCCATCTCAAATGGGTAGGGATTCGGTGATTATTTGGGGATCGGGTGGGTATGAGTTAGTACCCGCCCCATCCCTGCCCCGCCCCATCCCCGCTCCACTAACCTACTATATATAATAATTATATATACATAAGTTAGGGTTCCCGAGCCTAATCCCACTAGCCTATTATATATATGCATAATTTTTACTCTTGATTTTCTGTAGTTGGACTATTTTGTGTTAAATGACAGTAGGAAACATTTTGGTTATTGTATTTCTCCAATTAACCAATTAACAAATGGTTCATGTCAAAAGTACAACATGAAGCGTTTTTTAGAGGCTTTCTGTTTCCCAAAACTTGATGAAAGTTGAAATTGACACTGATTATCAATTGTAATGGTAGCCTAGATTGTGTTTTTTTTGGAATTTAGTTTCATGGTTTGTATTTTCAAATGGCAGGTGACTTTTTTTTAAAAAAAAATTGAAATCTTTGGATCCCCAATTCCCCGTGGGGATATCCGTTTCCCGTTTGGGGCGGGGATGGAGGGTAAAAATAAAACCCCGGTGAAGATCGGGGCGGAAATGGGGAGAAATTTGGGTTCGGGGATCGGGGACGGGGATAGTGGTATCCCCCCGACCCTCCCCGTTGCCATCCCTACTTACGCCCTTTACTTTTTTCTTATTCCACTTGGCAAACCCTAACTGCGATAGTGACATTACTGGACACGCCTTTGGCTCGAACTTTTTTCCTCCTCTCCATTTCAAAATTTTCTTTTCAAAAAAAACTCATTTAATTCCTTCTTTAATAAACGAGAATCAATCAGATGACTTCGATCTTTTTAAACAGAAAGTCTGTACACAAACATTTCATGCACAGATTGTGCACTTTTTTTTTGTGGGACCCACCACAGGTCCCACACAAATAATCCAAGCCGTTCATTTTATGTAAAACACTTTTTCAAGAGTACCCGCGAAAAATTTAGATGATTGGATACTTATAGATGCTCGATCCAATCATTTAACTTTTCATTATCCTGAAATCTCAATAAAAAGTTAGATGATTGGATTGAAAACTTATAGGTATCGAATTGAGCTGATTTTTCACCGGGACACTTGAAAAAGTGTTTTACATTTAATAAACGGCTCAGGTTGTTTGTATGAGACCCGTGGTGGGCCCCACAAAAAAAAATCTGTGGACAATCTGTGCGATTTTGTCTGTGTGGGTAGCAGCTTTCCTTTTTAGATTAATTTTTGCATGAGAGATCTAGGCATATTGAAACCTACAAAAGGGATGCCTCATATCTACAAAATTATTCTCGCAGTAGGCGAGAGCCAATTGAGTGCTCTTGAAGTAATGCTCAAAACCAATTACCGATGTGTTGTTTTGTTTCCTAATTAATTTACACACACAAAATTACGAATCCGCACTATTCATCGACCGCAACACAAGCGGAGTACCCATGGCCTTATTCCAAAGAGCAATGAATAATTTTTCGTAGTTGACCTCACAGGAATATTGGAGGGCCAGAGAATAGACTTGTCTCTTCGGAAATAGGATTAGCACTTAGCAGGAGGGAAATCTGAGAATATTGAAAGGAAAATCTAGCACAAGGTTATATTCAAAGATTTTTTGATCGGAAGTTGAAAAACCAGTCAAGTGGTTTTTGGAACAAATGTGGACACTTCCACTTAGGTCCATAAAAAGTAGTATTTGATTGATTAAATCCTGGAAAATTGAAGGCCAAAACAAGCAAATTGATCATAGTCGGCCTGTTGGGCAGAAAGGGTCAAATAACTGCGGCTCAAACACAGATTACTCGGACCTCATTCCAATTTGAGGTGGGCTATCTGGTAATTCTAGATAGTATTTTATGAAGCCTTAAGAAAGGCCTTAGATTTATGGGTTCGTTTGCTTAATTTTAAGGTCTCATGGTCGAACCCTCTCAGGCAGGGACAGAAATTGTGGGATTTTCTATACGAGAGGGCCGGCCACAACATGAACAATAAAATTTTGGAATTTCGATGTTCAAGAATATAAAATATTTGAATGACCAAATAATACCCATTACAAAACACAATATCTAGTGATCTTAACAAACTAAAAATAACTAGAAGGTGAAAAAATCAAAGTTTCTGAATACGTTATACCTCAAGCATATATATCAAAATAGAATTTAACGATACCTTAGATCCGAAAGTCATCTATGATTGAGGTTGAATTAATAAATGCTGTAATTTCCTTAATTCGCAATAAATATACCCAAAGCATTTGTGAGAAATTCATCCTCCATTCGAAGAATGCAATCTGACAATATATTTAGTTGAAAATGTCCTTTCTGATCCATTATTTTTATTCTGTGGAGGGCCACCAGGTATAATTTTGATATTTAAAAAAAAAACTTAGATTATTACGAAAATTTGAAACCACATGGGGGCTATCAATTCCTTAATTTGGAGCAAGTTTATATTTGACTTTAAGTGCGGCCCCGTTAGTGGATAGTGAGTTTATAGTCCTCCATGATTAGCTAAAGTTGTATGTAAGCTGGTCCGAACACTTAGTTATAAAAAATAAAAAATAAAAAAACAAAGAAAGCATTTCACTTGCTTAAGGGTCAAGCCGGACCTGCTTAAAAATCTTGTGTTTGTGAGTGTTGTGTCTGGATAAGGTTTTTTCTTTTTGGCATAATTAAGCTTCTCCATTAACCAACCCAACAATCATACTCACACAACGATCCAAACACTACAACTTACACAACCTCTCACATATATGTGGGGCCCACACATAATAGTGTGTGTGGAGCCCACATGTATGTGAGAAGTTGTGTTTGGATTGTTGTGTGAGTATCATTTTTGCAACCAAAAACATAAGTTATACAATCATCCACAATGCATATCCCTAGCAAGCCAATCAAACTCGAACAAAGAAGCAAAAGTTTTAATTAAGTGATTCTCTCACTACCCTCGGAGAAATTTTTCAGTGCCGGGTGGGCACGGGGCCACGTGGTGCCCTGCACCAATCTCGGCCGTCCAATGAAGTCTTGGACGGCTGAGATCTGTTCGGCTGTCGAGGGGTATTTAAATCATTTCACACTTTAAAATTAGCCGAACAGATCTGGACCGTCCAAAACTTCATTGAACGGTCAAGATGGTGCACAACACCACGTGGCCGTGCCCACCCGGCATTGAAAAATTTCTCCTACCCTCAAGTCTAGGACCCCAAAAAAGCAAAGAAGTACACACCACCTACAATTCTTAAAAAGTTGAAACATAGGGTTTCACTTTGCGAGAAAAACTTATTTACGGAGGCTCCGTAAATAAGGTTTTCACGGAGGCAAAAAATCTCACCCGTTCAAAAGTGTTTTGGACGGTCCAGATTTAAAATAAATTATTTGCGCGAATAGTTTAAACTATATATTCGCACGAATAGTTTATTTAAAATTGACCTTCGATTACCGAGACGAACGCGCAAGATGGAGCAACGCAAAAACCTCTTTTACGGACCTTCCATGAATAACTTCACTTTGCACAAAAAGCTTCTTCTCGGTCTCATTCTTACGTCAAAATTTCCATCCAAAAAGGGTCTTTGGGGGCCTCTAAGAGGTTGGATTTCTACTTCTTCATATTTTTTTTATTTAACCGAAACTCTAAGAGGTTAGATTAGGATATGTGGGGTGGTGTTGACTCTGATTCTCACTAAATAGATCTTTGGTCCGCTTCCTGACCTAGATCTGCAAGAAAGAAAACCTCCGTTAGGTCCTGAGTGGCCAAGGACGATGGGGGGCACTCCGATGACTATTAAGTAAGTCCTTGATCGTTTTTAAGGTATGATTTGGATGATGATGTACTTTATATAATTATATATAGAGTGACTTAGCTTAGACTCCAAAAAAGCATGTTCTAGGCATATACCCTAACCGCTTCTTGGAGTGACATCATGCATGACACACTGAGTGCCACGTAACTAAGCAAGTGACTATTTTTTTTGATTCCCCGGCCCAGTTAACCCCTCATTTCCCCGTTCCGAGGCTTTGGATGGGTTTCACGAGTGGAATATTAATTAATTTGGTGCTCAAACGCTTGGAAATTTAGGGGTCTTTCTCTCCCATTAGAAGCCATTCTCTCACTTGGCAATAATTCCAAAGGAGCACTGTGCGGTTTTTCATTAATTTTAACGAATAAGCTAACGAGTTCATTCTACTTGAAAGTATAAGGAGTGTAACTATATAAAAATGGGGTCCGGGAATTTCGTGGTGAGGAAGTCACTACAGGGCGTATTGAGTCAACTCAGCTGTCGATCTCATCAATCAATGGTCTTAATATAAAAAGACTATTTGCGGGAAGAATCATTTCTTCACGCGAAGAGTCTCTTTTAATCCAAAAAATGAGGTTGAAGGGATGCAAATTAAAATCGTTCAAAGCACAAGAGGTGTAAGATAAAAATGATTAACAATACAACGTTGAATGGGACTTTTATGGGTGAAATATATCACAAAGTATGTCCGGAACCGTTTGTTTTACTTGTACGCGCATGCATTGGACAGTTCTGAACACAGTTATGTTTGGAATTACGTTATATAATTATGTTCCTAGCATTGCTTTTTTAGTTTTTTAGATACTTTTCCTTTCAAAGTAGTAAACCTTTCTAGTTTCTGAATGAATTTTCTGTTGACCTTTAATTTGAGCCCGTGCAAGACCAATATCAGTTCCAAGTCCAAGGCCCATTCATAGTTGGTTGAAAAAGGACTCATAAGGCCCAAACTTGAAAATTGGTTCCCAGTCAGATGCTTATGGATTTGTTGGGCCGGACTGGACCATGAAACCTCTCCATTTCAAACGGACAGATCCATTATAACATTTGTTCCAAAAAAATTAGAAATGACAAATTATTAATTGCTCCTGGAGCACCATCGCGTGGTGCTCGAGGGGCCTTCTACGCCACACATTGGTGTGGGCTCCACTACCAAGTGCGTAGGTCCCACGTTACCGAATAATTGCTCACAAAAATGAGAGACCACAATCACACATCCAACAGAGCTAACATAAAAGAGATTCTATATAGTAGTTCGAAAACGAAATTGTGTTTTCAACAATTTCACGAGGAAAAACAAAAAATGAAAGCTCATGCTGTTTGGCCCATGGGTTGTCTTCGCCATGCAACAGCCCAAGAAAATAGATGTCATGTTCAATTTATACAGCCCAACAATTAGGGTTGCACTTGCCGGTCGGTGTTGGGTGGATCTGTTGCACATTGTGTGACCGTGTCAGATGGAATTGATGTGAGGCTTTATATTTCTTCCGAAGTGAACGGTTCGAACCATACTTTAGAGTCTGAAAAGATGCCCATTTTTTTTAGCACATTAGGGCAGGACAAACTAGCCAAGGTCCATTTTCGATTCCAAACTCCATTTGTGTGTCTAGACTTACCCTTGAGTAGTGGAAGAACATAAAATGCCCGAAAATAATTCCCATACTTCATCTTCTTTTGGCCCGATAGATTAATGGAAAAGCGTGCCCTTACTATTTCGATTATTTCGTTAGTACTAGTATTAATTTTTCCAACAGGGGGCATTTTCAATTTGCACTTAAGGATTATAAACTAAATATCAATATCATTTAACGCACGCGAGTTAAACTTCTCTGATAAGAGTATTGTGACTATCAACAAAAGCATCTCTAGTTATAATGGTGCCGACTTTCAAAGAGCATTACAATGACAAAAGCTTGTCTGACGATAGATGTTTTTATTGACTTTGCTTGCTTTGCCAATAAGTTTGAGTGCTCGTGGTAAATTTCCTTCCTTCTTTTTTTTTTGATAGGCACAAATTTCCTATTTTTACCTCCATCTATTTTTCCTACTTTGGGGTAAAAAAGAACTCCTCAATCATTTGAATGTCATGATTTAGACGTTTTCCTGATAACGCAAAGACCATGAAGAAAGTACTAGAGCTACATAAAAAAGTGACACGCGTATCTGTCGACGTCGCTACTTTTCAAACTTACACAGAAGCTTCTAAGTTGGTGAGTGAAGGGAACATGTTTCCTTCCACATTATATCAAATTCTTATATACATAACAAAACATTAATAGAAACTATCAAAGACAATCATCGCATAATTACCAAAACTTGATATATTTCACAATTTACAACTACTATACAAGGAAACAAAAGCTCGAATGAGAAACCGAATATTCAGTACGAGGACACTCCTAGGAAACAATTTCACGTCCCGCCCCGCGGAGAATTCTGATCCCTAGCGAGATAATATAAGCAAAATTGAAGAGAGAAAAAAATACAGGGGAAAAAAAAAAAAGGATATACTACTAAAAAAGAAAGAAAAATCAAGTTACAAAAATGGAAATGGAAGCAGCCTAAGATGAATTTAGCAGCTCCTCCAAGTATTCAGCCCCCAAATCCTCAAATATTACCACATTGTCCACTTTCACCTCTTTAATACTAACTTTACTCCTTTTGGCAGTGACAGACCTCTCTCTCATTGAGTGCCTCTTCTTTAGTGCCACCACAGGGGACCCCCCACCTTCGAAATCGTAATTCATTTCCTTCAGCGACTCCTGCACCCTCTCCGCCGGGAAATTGAGCACCGCCGTGGCCCCCCGCATCGAGAACGCCGCCTGGTCGTACGCCAGGGCGGCCGCCTCCGCGTCATCGAAAGTCCCCAGCCAGACCCGGACCCCGTTCCTCGTGGAGTCCCGGATCTCGGCCGCAAACTTCCCCCACGGACGTCTCCGGACGCCCCTGTAGGATTTTTCCCTGACGGGTTTTTCGTCTTTCGCGACGGAGGTCACCTCCTCCTCCTTGGTCCCGCCGAAGGAATTCGTCTCCGAAGATTCCTTCGACGCGCCGTCGGCCAGGATTCCGAACAGGAGCATTTCCTCGGAGTCGTGGAAATCGAAGGGGAGGGAATTGTGATGGAAAGGGAGATTTTCCCATGAGAAAGATTGTAGGGAGTCCAAGGAAGATTCCTGTGTGTTTTCTGAGTTTGGGCATTGGGTGAAGCACTGGGAAATGTAATCCATATTGGAACTGAGGCTTGACTTGAATTCCTAGTTATTTTGAAGACCTCACCTCTTTATATACCCGAAGAAAAAGAAAGTATTTGATGGTATAAAAAAATGGGAAATCTTAACCCAATGAGCTAGCCTGGTCAAGGCCCGAGAATTAAGATTTGCTCCTTGGTTTTTAAGGTGCTATCAATTTCTTTGAAGGCGACTCATTTCAAGTGGGGTCGGTCCCACTAACAGACGACGAGTTTATGTTTCTTGAAGTAATCGAAGTGTACGTAAACTAACCAAAACATACACACTAGGGGTTGCCCAGATTCAGAAACCCTGTAGTGCAGGGTGCACGACAAGGTGTGTAGTGCAGATCACAACCATTCAAGAGTGTTTTGGATGATCTAGATTTAAATGAAACTTTTTCGGAAAATAGTTTTTCGGAAAATAGTTAAACTCTTTCCCGAAAAAGTTTCATTTTAAATCCAGACCGTTGAAAGCATATTTGGACGGCTGTGATCTGCCTACAGCCTACAGGGCGCCCTGCAGGATCCCTGGATCCGGGGTTGCCCCAATGGTTTGGGCGGATACCCAGGCTTTGGGGGTACTCCTAGTTGAAAAGTTCAGCCCACACTACTCCTTAAAACCCAAATGTTAAGAAGAGGGAAACTAGGGTCTTATAACCAGCACAGATGGGACATGTCCAGGCGATGTGGGACACATTCCAACACTCCTCGAGGTCTGAGGTTCGATTCCCCACCGGGCAAGTACCATGAAATAAGTGGGGGACCGTGGCTGGTGTGGCCGCGCTAGCTCCCCCAGATGTTTGGGTTGCGCAGTCGGATCCATTTAGTGGTCTGGTTGTGTGGTTGTTCCTCCGTAACCAATATATAAAAAAAGCTGACTTAAATATTTAGTTATAAAAAAAATGAGAAATTTTGGTGAAATAAAGGGAATGATTATTTTAAAAAGGGTGATAGGGAAAGGTTTTTGGGCAGAGAGGATGTTTCGGCATTTAAAAAATGTTTAAACTCCTGTTTATGTGGTGTGGGGGCTGTATTTGTAATGGTCTATAATTTTTGTTTGGTCCAATGTGGGACTGAAATTGGAATTGGTGGGGGGTCGTTTTAGAGCACGTGAGACAAATGACGCACGGCGGCGAGGTCCCAACTCCCAAATTGCAAGTTGGATCGGGTGATGTCATACACGTGAGCTCATTGGATCCACTTGGCCTTTTCCGATTGGCCGTCTATCCACGTGTCGCCATTCTAGTGGTGTTGTTTTCTACTGATTAAAAATTATTCAACGAAAAATCGTTCTTCCCGACAAATTTCTTTGGAATTTCGTTTAGGATCGCCCTTGGATGACTGTTAATGATTTACGTAAAATTTATGTCGATCTTTTCAAGGACCACTAAGGGTCTCATACAAATAATCCGATCCGTTAATTATGTTTAAAACATTTTTTCAAGGACCTCCGCAAAAAATTAGCTCAATCCGATATCTAGAAAAGCTTGATCTAATCATCTAATTATGTTTACAATGCGATCTGTGTACAATCTGTGCACAGATTTGCTGTGCTAGTAGACTTTCTGTTAATTATGAGAGTATACCTTAAAGCACATGCATTCTAATGACGGAGGTCTCATGCAACCAGTGTTGGTCTTAAGTTATCATGTTGGTCAAATTAATTAAAGACAGTCACATTTCAAATGAATGGAGCTTTCGTTTGGACTCCTGCATGTCCAGACTAATGCTGAAGTTGAATTCATCCTGGTCTGGACCACCTTTACCGTGGTCCGGACGAGGCCGGGGTCAAGTCAGAGAGTTCCTGTAGATGTCTAGATGGATGGTCACGGGTCCCACATCGCTTAGTGAATGCAGATGATGGCATAGCTAGACGATGAACAAAACAATAACCCTCTTGTCAATTTTCTGATTATGACACACAACTATACATAGTCTATCCTAAATTTCTTAGGGTCAAGTGGAAGGTTTTGTGTGGATGGCAACCACAGGCATCTGATCTAATCCTCCACCTGCATGTATGTTACATCAACACGACCAGGCCAGGTCTTTTTGGCGTTTTGGATATACTACTATATAGATATATAGTGATGTAAGTATAGCTCCCCGGGTTAGTCCGTTTCGTTGGTGAGTTTCAGTGGCGTAGCCAGGAATTAACGATAGTGGGGGCACTTTTTAAACACACTTCAACAAAAAAAAATCATAATTAGCAACACCAAAATAATAAAAGAATGCTTGTGCTAAAAATAATTATAAAAAAAAGCTAACACATTTACT
>JAOTQK010000001.1:26497938-26519105 GCA_025642025.1 Rhododendron ferrugineum
CAATGATCAAGGTGATGTGTATTGTTTACTGTGTAAGAATAAATCTCCCCAAGTCCAACCACGTTTCCACGTTTTACCACAACTTGAGGGGCGTTTCCACTTTCCACTTATCAACAAGTTGTAGACCACAATTTTTCGATTTTGTTCTTACGGTAAAAAAATAAAAAAAATCATGTTTGCTTGTTTTGTGCCAAACTTTTATGTACTATGGATTCGTCTCGACGAGATGAATCGGAAAAGTAAACAATTATTACTTTTACACAGTTATGTACTATGGATCCCGACGGCACGCCGGGCCCACTCCGGCCACCGGACGGCTGATTCGAGCCGTCCAAAAATTCTAAAAAAAAAAACCGAGTGGGCCTTCGCGAGAATCAATGGCATTCGATGTGTGTAGGTGGCCGATCCAAACACTCCATTTTTTTGTATCCGATGTGTGTAGGTGACCGATCCTATCAATTTTGAGCAGATTTGTGTCGGTACTAATAATTAAGGCTATAATAATGCCAGTGCGAAATGAATATGATTGCAAAAACATATAGTAGATCCTAGGGGTTTAGATTCTGATGGTTGATTAATTGAACTTGTTTATGATGTTAGCAAGGTAAAAAAGGAGTTTTACCCCCAAAAAAAAGGTAAGTAAGGAGTTCCTTTCTAGGCTCGTGTTGCTCTAATGCTCTTAACAGTACCAGAAGATTGCAAATTAATGATCAATTAACAATCATTAAATCATGTTTTACCAAAAATTCCAGTATTGGACAAGTTAGCAACGTAATTCTGAACAAAGTAGTCATTGTTCCATTTTTATAAACTCTTTATGTTATTCATGGCATTCACCTGTTTAATGATTGTTAATTGATCATTGGTGTTGGATATGTAGACAGCCCGGGTGTGAGGTGGCTCAGGCTGGAGAGAGCCGGCCCTGACTTTATGATGATTTAAAGCGAAAATCAAAAGAAGATCCTTTTTCGAAATCTTAATGAACAAAATGTAAGTAGATACCTAGAGGTACTAAAATATGAGGAGCCCTTAAAATTCGCAATTTTGGAAGAGCCTAAAGCGACGACAACACTTGCTTTAGTTTAGGCCCTGCTCTGAGCTAGCCTGGAGCCTCCGCAGCACTTCATACTTGTGGCGAAAACTGTATTTTGTAATTTGGTAGGGGCAATTTTGGCAGTTGGCCTAATTATCTATTTATAACGCAGTTAGCTTGTAATTAGGGTTAAGAATTTTTAGAGAAAACAAGAGGGAGGCGAGATAAAACTGTTCTCAAAAAAAAGAGAGAAGACCTGTACTCCGATTTCAATTATAGTGGACTAGTGTGGCTCCCGTGTTTTTTCTTCGTGTTGAGGTTTTTCACGTATTTTGTCTCTCTTTTTGCTCTTTGCGATTTTGTGAACTGTTTTTCGTTTGCTTTGCGATTTCTTTGATTCTAGTTTTCAAGATTCGTAGGGCGTTGTGAGTAGTCGAATAGGGCGTTGTGAGTAGTCGAACGGATAGTTCGATTTGTAACAACTGGGTGCTTCTTTTGCTAGAATTCAGAAAACAAACAGAACAATCAGTAAGGAGAATTTACTTGGCTCGGCTTAAATCTACGTCTGCAGGCAAAGATCTGTCGCAGAATCTCACCATGAGTAAGGAGAGTAACGAGAGAGTAAAATGAGCCGGTGTGTATTGTAGCATTTTCCTATATATATAAGCAAATTGATTTATGCACTCCCCTAATTAATGCAAACACTTATTAGTTTCGTCTTTTAATTAGTGAATTTACGAAACAGTTTCTACAATCTATTCAAAGTGTATGCATGCAAGAACTGTTTTGTAAATTCAACTACTAAAAAACGAAAAAGTGGCAAAAACAATATTTTCTAATTCGGCAAGGGCAACTTTGGCCATTGGCCTTATCTATTTATAACAGTTAGCTTGTAATTAGGGTTAAGAATTTTGAGAGAAAACATGAGGGAGGCGAGATAAAACTGTTCTCAGAAAGAAAAGAGAAGACTTGTACTCCGATTTTCCATTATAGTGGACTGGTGTGACTCCTAATCAACAAGTTATGGACCACAACTTTTTATTTTTTTGAATTTGAAGGGGCAAAACTATTTACACATTAGAAATAAACTGCTCACAATTTTATTCAATGATGACACTTAATCGGTAAACAATTACAAATTACAAAATTCCTTAACACTTTACTCTCTCTTCTCTTCTCAGTATAATAAAATATGGGAAATGATATTGACACTCCAAAAATTGATGCAGGCACTCCAAAAAATAAAGGAAAGTGGCTTTGAAATTATACTGATTTTGGAGTGTCTGCATCAATTTTTGGAGTGTCAATATCATTTCCCTAAAATATAACTCACACTTATACATGATTATTTATGCAACAAGAAGCTAGAATTACTCACCACCACATATTCATCAGAACCAAACACAGCAAACCCCCATATATAATCCAACCGTTTTCCAGCTCTAGATTGTCCACCTCATTTAGAGCTTGAGCATCTCCAATGCCGAACCTTGAGGCCCATGAACAGCGACCATGTAAAGCTCATAGTAGTCCTTAGATGAGATGGGTTTGAAGAGTTTTGGATTGGATTCACTAACGACCACTTCTGCTGGTTCTATAATGGATTCTAGAGATGGACCAATAAAATTGACTAAAGACATCCGAACAGTACTTGTATTCGTCATGCCTCGATGAAGAGCACTTTTTAACTTTCCATTGCTGATAATCTATATCCAAATCAAACAAGTTATCGCATTAGTTCGAACAAGAGAAAATAGACTGTTCGTTTGAGAGGCGTATCCTCCCCCATTTAAAACTTCATCAAGCTGAGCGTATGATTTTTCAACAAAATAAAGCTTGAAAGGTCACAGAATATGCATGGTTACAATATTTAAGGGGGTGTACATGAAACTTCACAAGAGGCCAATTCAAAAGTTGCTCTGCTCTATGACTTGGATTAGTTAAATACTTGTTAAGGAAAAGGATAACTACAATCCGATGGTCAGTGGTTAATTTGAAAAAAATGCATTGATATTAATAAAAAAGTGTATGAATATTCATGAAAAGTACAGTAATATCCGTAAAAAGTGCATTGAAACTTTTGATTTTTTTAGCATTATGTGCCTGCGTGATGAGCTTCGGTTAGTAAAACGATACTTTTAATTGGCTGGATTAGATACTTTTAAAACGATACTTTTAATTGGCTGGATTAGATACTTTTAAAACGTACGATACTTTCAAGTTGGTCATTAATGCCAATAATTAGGCATGAGGAATAGGTTCGACACCAACCCATTTTCCATCATTGAAAATCTGAAGCCCATAGGCCTCCTGTTGCAGTAAGGTCAAGATTTGTGGGTCTTTGTGTCCACTCGCAGGTCTGGACATGGTGGGTAATGATTGACCACAAATTGTTGCGTTTTACTCCAAAATACCCCAACTCAATCCCGAGTCCTTCACCAATCAGATCCAAAATCGTCGAGCTTAATTTCTTCACTTCCACTGCAAATGTCCCCACCACCTCTCTGCAAATTATACGTGCGACGATGACATATTGTTTATGCCTGTTTTTTTGTACCAAACCGTGGATCAGCGCTGGAGGGTCATTTAATTAATTCTTAATTAAATCGGGCCGATTTTTATGAGTTTCTCGGGTTTAAAATTAATGGGCCAATTAATTTAAGTTCAATTGAGGTGTGTAATTGTTTACGCCACGAAATGACACCCAATGGAGGATGACCACGTGGGACTAATCATTTATTTCGAAGTGAGGAATAAGAGAAGTATCAAAACGTGAACCGAAGTTAAAAACAATTCATATAAGACGACACTATATACCAAATAAATACCAGTTGTTGGATATTTTTCGTCTTTAGTGAACTTATTTTTTTACTTTTGGTCATAATATTTACTCTTTAGACTCCTCTCATCGTGACGGATGATTAATCCAAACAATAAAACGTAAATCTAACAAAAATTCACGTTTAACACCAACAACCTGGTAAAACGACTGATCAAAAAAAGGAAAAAGAAATCAACACTCTACTGTTTCTTTGTTTTCAGAACTGAGATCATACTTAAAGGTTACAGACTGAGATCCCATGCTCAGACACTTCCAATATGGATTTGCAGAGGCCTTTCCCTTTGAATCTCTCCAATGTCTAATAATATCAGCACAGCAGAGTACTCTGTTCTCTCCACCGTTTATAGAGAGGGGCAGAGAAAAGAACTTAATTGGACCAAAAAAGGACTGAATTTGTTGTCCAGAGGATCACCATTGAAAACTTGGAGATCTCCAATGGTGCTTGGAACTGTTTTGGTGATTATATATAAGTATTTATATTCGATGCAATGTACATCAATGATCAAGGTGATAGTAAGGTTAGACGACCTAATGAATTGATCGAATTAGTCTTGAATGAGTAGTTTCTGTTATGTGGTGGGAGTTCGTAAGCGATGAATACACAGAGATTCGCAAAACTAAACTGCTCACAATTTTATTCAATCACACTCAAGAATTACTCACAGCCACAGATCCCAACACAGCAAACCAAACATATAATCCAACCGTTTTCCAGCTCTAGATTGTCCATCTCATTTAGAGCTTGAGCAACTCCAATGCCGAACCTTGAGGCCCATGAACAGCGACCATGTAAAGTTCATAGTAGTCCTTAGATGAGATGGGTTTGAAGAGTTTTGGATTGGATTCACTAACGACCGCTTCTGCTGGTTCTATAATGGATTCTAGAGATGGACCAATAAAATTGACTAAGGACATCCGGGCAGTACTTGTATTCGTCACGGCTCGGTGAAGAGCACTTTTTAGCTTTCCATTGCTGATAATCTGTATCCAAATCAAACAAGTTATCGCATTAGTTCGAACAAGAGAAAATAAACTGTTCGTTTGAGAGGCGTATCCTCCCCATCTAAAAGTTCATCAAGCTGCCTGAGTGTATGATTTTTCAACAAAATAAAGCTTGAAAGGGTAAAATCACAGAATATGCATGGTTACAATATTTAAGGGGGTGTACATGAAACTTCACAAGAGGCCAATTCAAAAGTTGCTCTGCTCTATGACTTGGATTAGTTAAATACTTGTTAAGGAAAAGGATAACTACAATCCGATGGTCAGTGGTTAATTTGAAAAAAATGCATTGATATTAATAAAAAAGTGTATGAATATTCATGAAAAGTACAGTAATATCCGTAAAAAGTGTATTAAAACTTTTAATTTTTTTAGCATTATGTGCCTGCGTGATCAGCTTCGGTTAGCAAAACGGTACTTTTAATTGGCTGGATTAGATAGATTTAACCACATGGGGTACTTGGAGATTGTGTATACCTCAAGTTGGTCATTAATGCCAATAAGAAAGGCATGAGGAATAGGTTCGACACCGACCCATTTTCCATCATTGAAAATCTGAAGCCCATAGGCCTCCTGTTGCAGTAAGGTCAAGATTTGTGAGTCTTTGTGTCCACCCACTCCCAATACCAAACTTGGGTCTGGACATGGTGGGTAATGATTGACCACAAATTGGTGTGTTTTACTCAGTTCATCTCCAAAATAACCCAACTCAATCCCGAGTCCTTCACAAATCAGATCCAAAATTCTCGAGCTTAATTTCTTCACTTCCACTGCATATGTCCCAACCACCTCTCTGCAAATTATACGTGCAACAATGACATATGTATGTATCAAAAATTCTTGAAATTCTAACTTACACAAGAGCCTTGGTTAATCCTTTGACTATATGAATTGTAGGTGTGTAGATAAATTCAAGATTTATTCATTTTCTCACCGATATCGACCTGGCTTTTCAGGCCAAGATTGGATCTTCTCCTCCAAAGGGTGACATGAGTAGTGATGCAGCGTATCCCTCCAACTGGATCCAACCTTGCTCGCTTCGGGACTAAATTGGCTTGTGTAGAGACGAAAACTCTTGGTTTTGTCTTCAGAGTAATACACAGCCTTTTCTTCTGCAGGCATGTCGAAGAACTCCTTGCACAGGCTCATTGCGCCATTCATTAGTTCTTCTGGTATTCCATGGTTGATCACCTATTTTATGGTCGTTAAGAATTCCTCATTTGGTCATTAATTACTTCGTAACCAACAATATTGATCCAAAGAAAAAAGAGAGAGATGAACCTGAAAAATTCCAAAATCCTGGCTAGCTTTCATCATGGTATGAACTACTCCATATCGTCCAAGACCATCTACCCTTGCTAGATCAACTACCGGAATGTCCTTGCATAGAGGCACTGGTATGTCTCCTGGCCTCTTCTCCTCTGGAAGAATATAACTCGCTGGCACAGCTTGAACGTTCTTAGACCAGCTTGAAACAAGATTCGACATGGTCTTGTACGTTCTACTTGTAGATCAACTAGTAAAACTCAAGAAGTTTTTACGAGAAGAGGCTATGATATATAACCGCATGCAGGAAATTTGTTTTTTTTTTATAATGCAGTCTTATCAATAATAATTAGCCAACAAAAGATCGTTCGTGAGTACAGCTGAAATGAACGATGTTGAGTTGCATGCATGGATGTGTATTATATAGCATGTGTATCTATATTATATAGAGAGTAGAGATAAAAGAGTTATTGATAACTATTAATTAATGAGGATTGAGGAATGGGTTGAAATAAATAAATGAGGATGGGAGCTCCACTCTCAAGACTCCCAACGGCCCGGCAAACCGGGGAGTAAATTAATTAAAGAATCCAAAGCCATATTATAGGTAATTTTAAATTATCTCCAACACAACAACCAACCAGAATGTCCTTGCATAGAGGCACTGGTATGTCCAGCGAGCACGGGCCACATGGTGCCGAGCACACATTTTGGACGGCCCAGATCTGTTTGCACTTGAGGGGTGTTTTGATAATTTTACACTAAAAAATTATCTAAACAGATCTGGGTTGTCCAAAACACGTTTGGACGGGCGAGATGGTGCTCGGCACCACGTGGCCCGTGCCCACCCGGCACTGAAAAACTTCTCCTCCAGGCCTCTTCTCCTCCGGAAGAACATAACTACTAGCTGGCACGGCTTGAACGTTCTTGGACCAGCTTGAAACAAGATTCGACATGGTCTCGTACGTTCTACTTGTAAATTAATCAACTTCAGTAGTACTGTAAAACAGAAGAAGTAATTTGATGAGAAGAGGCGCCGCTATTATAACCACATGCTTGGACCTTACACAGGGAATTTGTTATCTATAATGGCTTGCAGTCTTATCAGCAGAGGCGGCGCTATAGCTTGGCTTAGAGCATCTCCAGCCACAAATTTCGGTCAAAACAGTGGCGGAGCCAAGATTTTGATTCAAGGGGAACCGGAGTAATAGACATATATTTTTTATCGGGACGTATATTTATTATATCATAATTTTTTTGTTTTTCAATCCATTACATTTGTATATTGAAATGATTCTAGACTAATGCAGTTAAAATATACCATTATTTTGTTTTTTCTTTATGCAACTTCAACAGTCACATGATTATTTTTTATTTATTAAAAAAACTTGAGAAATGAGAATGTAAAATAACCGATTTTTTTATCAAATCAAACAAAAATTATTAAGATTATAAATAGCTATACACGAATAATTATTAATAATATTCAAAATTATGTGTATACAAAATAAAATTTTAAAACTCGGGGGCTCGGAGGGGGCCGGGGCCACCCGGGCCCCAAGGTAGCTACGCCATTGGGTCAAAATTTGGATAAAAATCCATTTTGGGTCAGGCTCACTCCAATGGCGAAATGACCCCTTACCCAAATGTACTATTTTTTTATGTTTTCAAGAGTATTTCCCTGCATTTTTGTTTCTCTCCGGTTTTTTTTTTTTCCAACATCTCCTATTTTATTTCCCTCCCATTTTCCCCCTTTTGCTCCATGAGTTTGTTCCAGACTGATAGAATCCTCTAAAATTTTATACTCATCCATTGATGAAATTGAAACCCACAACTGTACGTTGGTGTTGAGAGAGATGAGAAGAGTAGCATCAGCAGTCACACTGGCTCAACTCATTCTTGTCCTTCGATTTTTGGTTCTCTGCTCTCAAAATGACATGAAAATGATTTTATTACCAAAGAAAGAGCCATTGAAAATGAGAAAGAGCTGTTAGAATATTGGGGAGAAAAATGGAGAGGGGTTTGGGTTGTCTCAAATTTGGGCAAAGAAATGGGTAAAACTCAAAATGAGGAAGGGGTTGGGTAAAAGATTGGAGGGAATTTTTTGTGAGTTTTGCCTAAATTTTAAATTTGGATATTAAAATGGGTCAAAACTGGAGATGCTATTAGGTGTTTAGTTAAGAAATTGAATAGATCTACTGCCTAACTCTAGGTAGCAGAGTCGCTATAGCTTGGCTTAGGTGTTCAGTTGAACACCCTACGAGTGAATAAATTGTATGTATGTGCTGCCTAACTCTAGGTAATTTATTAGCCAACAAATTAAAGATCGTTTCTATCCATCCGCAAGATGAGTATAGCAAGCTGAAATGAGAATGTTGGGATGGATGTGCAGGAAGACTAGGATTGATAGAATTAGAAACACAACTATTCGTGAGATGGTAGGCGTTGTATCTGTACATGATAAGTAGAGACAAAATTAAGGTAGATTGGACATATTTACCAGAAATATGCATACAAAGTAGTCAAGAAAAGTATCATGAGATCTAGTAGTGGATGGTAGAACTACGGAGAGAGGAAGACCTAAACTGACTTTGGATGCCGTGGTACAGAAGGATTTGGGCTTACTAAATCTAAGTGAACATGTAGCCTTAGATAGAGCTCAATTAATAAAATACTCACTCTATCCCAAATTGTTTGACCCCTACGAAAAGACGTGCAATTTTGAGATTAAAAAAATACTTCCTCGCATCATTTTTTAAATTTCTTTGCACCATATTAAGAGCTCCTGAATTGCTTTAATCCAAATTCCAAACAATAAAATGTGAATCTAATTAACCCATTGTTTTCTTCTGCCTACCATTCCTTCATATATAGCATATTTAACACCAACAACCTGGTAAAATGACTGACCAAAAATAGGGAAAAAGAAAAAGAAATCAACAGTCTACTGTTGCTTTGTTTTCAGAACTGAGATCACACTTAAAGGTTACAGACTAAGATCCCATACTCAGACACATCCAATATGGATTTACAGAGGCGACTCAATGGACACTCTTAAAAGCCAGAAATACAACCATGGCTAAACCAAGTCCCATCTTTGGCTGCAGCTTGCAGTGAACCTTTGAACACCAAGTCCCATTCTTCCCGTGCTGCTCCAGGCAAACCAGTAATACAACCATGGCTAAACCACTAAGCATCCATAGAGCCTCGTCTTTCATCGAGAATACCAAACACATTGAGAGGTGCCCTTCAATTTTTGCAGATACGGATCAATGCAGGAGAATCGTACATGCAAAACAAATTTTCATATACGGATCAAATTTCAGATACAGATCAATGATACAGCAATATTTGGTTGAATTGTTGGTCTAAGTGGCACATTAGGTTTTCGCGCGTGAAGCATAGAGTGAAACAGTTGCCGTGGCCCAACTTTGTATCAGCACTAAAAAGAGTAACAGACAAAACTTGTACCTGTTTCCAATAAATTTGCTTCCTCAAAACACAAAGGACCTGAACAATAATCTCTCCTTTTGAAACTTTACGCCGAATATCAGTCAATATGTCGTGTTCTCGGCTTAGGAAACACAACAGGCCCAGTGCATCTACTCTGTCTATCACTAAAAGACCCAGGTTTATTCTGAAATAGGATTCCTGCAGCATTTCGCTTCTTCTGCAGCAAAGAATCAAACATTGCATTGCCATGTACCAACATTGATGTTAAATTCTCAGCCTCACACGAAGGGCACGGGTGTGAAATAAGTCCAAACCTGTGTCTAATGCTGTTGTGAATACGAAATATGGAGCAGGATTACCATCATCAAAACCAGATCAACCACATTATGGTCGAGAAGTTGAGCAGTGTCTATCAACCTGTGAAATTCGAACGATTTTCTTTCTCTCCTCCAAATAAGAAAAGTTCCTTTGGTAGTCCAAAACTGCCCAAAACAAATGCCAGAAACCAATCTCCGGCCAAAGCACAGATGGAGAATATAAAAGTGAATAAGCACTCTGCCATAAGAGAAAATTGCTTAAACGAGTCTCACCAGAAGTACGAATCAAGATATCAGGATCTGGTGCAACTGCCATATACATATGCTTCTCAATATTTAACACAGTAATAGCATCCACTTCATGGTTCATCTCATTCACTCCAAGTCCAATTATATCGTATCCCATGCCACTTGCTTCAAGTACTTTGATATCATCCCATTTTTGTTCACAAGATTCTTGAACTGCATGCACAATCTCATCAGTGGAAGTGTAGGCAACACAGATGGACAAAACTGCTTTGGAGTTACCAGCAGTGGCCACCATAGCCCTCTCAGCCGCCAACCTCACAGATTTATTCAAGAGTTTAAGGTTTCCTACAAAGTAAACCCTAATGCCATAACGGTTCACTATGCTCTCTTCTTTAATTAACCCCTCAATCTTTTGCTCTATCAACTCCATGATAGATTGTACTTCTTCCGGATGTCTTTTGAAATTATCAATGCTGAAAGCATAAATGGTTACGTATTTGACGCCCAACTCATAACAGTATTGGAGCATAGACATAAGAGCCAAAAATCCAATCTTGTGGCCAGCGCCTTCAACCAAATTCTTCTTCTTCGCATACCTTCGATTCCCATCCATGACAAAGGCAATGTGGCTAGGGACTGGACCAACAGACAGAATCTGGAATATGCATTTTCGCAGGAAACTGCCAAAGTGCGCAAAGATTTGGGATGCTTGTTGACCACTTTCTCTATCCATATAAAGATACTGAGCGAGTGCCAAATCAACACCTGTTCATGTGAAAGTTATCTTCAGTGCAAATCTATCATTGACACTAGTAGTTTGGTTTGTGACAAGAGTTATACTAAACGAATGATTCCACGTGGATCTCATTCCCCGAGCTTAACCAACTGTGTCAACGCCTGAACGCCGAGCTTATCCTTGGGAAAAAGAAAAAAAATCTCCTTTGGGGTAGTCTAGTTGGGTTGCAAAGAAAACAGTTGGGTTGCAAAGAAAACAGCTGAATCAATTAGGGTTCCAAGAATACAATTGAACCAACTAGCAAAGTTCCAATGGGTGGGCCAAAAATACTAGTAAATCACACTATGACATAGTGTGTAGACTCCAATAACTGAGATAGACGATATGAACCAATTAGCAATGCTACACGGTGTACCAATACATCAAATGGATTTTTACCATATTTTTTATACCTCCCCAAATGAGATGGGGAATTTGGAACCCCCTATTTAGACTTTTGGGCCCTTCATCTTTCTGAATCGAGGCCCGGCCCCGCTCGCTTCGTTCCAACAACCGGCGGGGAGCACCTTAGTATACGATCGCGCACAGTAACTGGGAGTCCTATTACACCTAAGGTCAACAGGTGTCTAAGTCAGCTTACGAGCACCTCGACTAATCCTGAGCGCCCAATCCCGGCCCGCACTTGCAAGGAGCCCAACTATAAGCCAGAGCTCCGTACGGACGGGCCCCAAAGGGGTCTTGTATACATACCCATCAAAGTATATGATATTTGAGGCGCAATTCAAGATTTGGACATGGGTATGCCTAGAAAATTATGTGGATACATATGAAGATTAGAATTACGCTATTTGCCCAAGATATGCAGTAGTTTCAAGAACGACCATTGAAAGCCCGACTGAATTATTGAAATGAAATAACCAGAATAAAATTAATACAACAGTATAGACGAGTGAAAGAAGAAAGGAAGAATAGATCGTATTTACCTACGGATGTTTGAGTTGTACGAGAAAATCTGGTTCTTTTTCGTTTCTGAATCGACTGGTTTAGTTCAGCCATTTTTTCTTGAACCAGAGAGGGACAGGGGAAGCGCAGGGGTTTAGATTAGGTGTGGAAGCTACCACGTTTCCGCATCATGGTGCTCAATAGGGCTGCGACACTTCAGCAAAATGCCAAAATGGGAGTTAAAATGTACTTTTCGAATCAGATTTTTTAGATTCTAAATATTTAAAAAGTTGATTTTCATCTTCTTCTTTTATTTTTATTTTTATACTCCGTAGTAAACAGTACTAGATTCCCCTCCTTACAATTTAATCATAATTCAGCAACTATAATAAAACATGTATATCTGCTTCAACTAAAATTTAAAATGATAACTGATGCTTTTTGGTGATTACAACTATCACGTAGAGCGATTGGATAGAACGAATTATTTATTTAAGCTGAGAGTACAGACATCCGCTAGTTCTCATATAAAATGACACAAACATTTTATTTACCAACGAGTGGTCTACACTATGATTTCTTTAAAAACTAAGAAGCATCGTATGATTAAAAGAGTCATTTTATATACTTCCTTGAAAATAGGAACCTGCCTTGAGTAATATACGACATAAAGGGGAGTAATTTTCACACTTTCCATTTTACAATCACCACGAGTGTAAAAATTATTTCACGACGTACAAGAAGAACATGGGTGAGAAAAAATGATCTCACGCCCATCTCCTTGTATGGGAATCAAGTTTACAAGGGTATGGTCCAACCAACATCACCAGAATGTTGATTCCAGTTGCTTGTGACTTCTCCACCTTCAAATCTTTTTCCGGAAGAGAAATGATTGAATTGACAAACCAACTAGTAGTAAAACCACAATGCACCTACCAAAAGGGGCAGTGTTCGTTTACTAGCCCACACGTATCCGAACCGCGCATTGAACTTTTCCACCAAACTTAGAAAAAGCATGCTTAGGAATGGATGGTGTTTGCAGATTTCCACAAAAAGGCTTTCCAATTCCCCAGGTTTACCTCCGATCAGAGCAGGTATTTACTGAGGGAACAAAAAATGATGACAAAAATCCACAAGAGTCCTAAATTACTGACATGATCGCGCCTCATGACCTTCAACTACATTCATGAACAATAGCAACAACTAGATCACTTAAACTGATTCATGATATCCAGTGTTCCGATAACTCTGATCCATAATAACAAGGGAAGGCAAATACAGAAAAGCCATATCGAAATTCAAGCCTCTCTCTACCCTGCTGCCACGGTGGACATCGTCAACATCTGGAACAAAATGCATCTAAAGATCTTCAAAGTATCTGATGTGGTCTTGAAATGTCTCCCCATGTCGGATCTTGGCCACTGATCCATCTTCGTTGACCTAAAATGATAAGTCACAATTTAATAAGTACTACTTAATTGCAATTTTCAAGGTTAAAAATAATGGACTTAACTGAAATAATTTTTGTGCAATATGAATCTTGTTTCATAAACCTCGAAGAGAGCTTTTGAACGGTCCAAAAAAATTTAAAAAATTATTTTCGTAAATACATCATTTTTAAGTTTGAAATTGTATTTAAGTACTTATTTTTTAAGAACTCTTAGCGGACGGAACACACCTAACTTTCCTTCCTACAGACCAAAAACTTAATAGGATAACACTGAGCTCAACCCCTTTCTTTGTATAAAATCTGAACTTGAACCCTTTTATTGATGACATCACAAATTATGAGGTATGTCATGGCATAGCATGCATGTTCATCGGCTGGAAAGAAGTTCATGAGGGAAACATGGTCAAACTTTTGATTCAATTACGAGTTACATCCTCGTATAATGAAGTCATCCACCTACCTGAAAGTTAGGCTGGTCCTTTTAGGGTTTCCCTTGGGTTACATCCACTGGGTGTGAATGCATATACACCTATCTAATGTTTTGTTTATCAAAAAAAGGAGAAAAAGTGGATGGGTTTGTGATGGCCCAAACCATGGATTATTTCAGTTGAAAGTTGAAACTCTAAAAGCAACACAACGCATAAACAAAGTTCCCAAGTAGAAAACAAGGGTTTCTGCTTCATCATGTGAGTTCTATTGAATAAACTGTAGCCAAATTTGAAACAAAAAAGACAGTCGGTGAACAAGAGAATCAAAACGACATACCCAGTACTCCGGTGGGCGCATCTTGAGATTGTAAGTTGAAGCCATGCTCATGCAATAAGCACCGGCGTCATGAACTACCAGGCCAGCTCCCTGAATGATCGATCTCCTCTCAGTAAACAAAACATAAATTTATATCTCAAACAAATTCCACGTTAACCAATTCCAACATTACCCTTTCTGGAGTTGGAAGCTCCCTATCCTTTCCCAAGAAATCCGCTGACTCACAGACCGGGCCCACCACATCAAAAGTAGAAATCTCAGCATCAGGCGGTGAAGGAGAAACCAGCTCTATATGCTGCACTCAGGTAAGAGTAAACAAGCAATTAGTGAAGAAGCAAGGGACATTGTTACAGAGATAGTAGTGTAGCATGGGACTAATAAAAAGGCATCATGACAAGTCAAAATCAATGAAGCCCCACCATGAGCCCTTTGTCTTTCTCTTTCTTCTGTAGGAAAGATAACTAGTGAACTCAAACGTGGAACATTAAGGTGCATATCAGTAAACCTTCGAAATTCAGTTTCCTAAATTTTACTTTAGAGTTGTACGCCTAAAGGTTAACATCAACAGAGATATCAGGCATCCGAAGTGTCATCTCAAATCAAGACAAACTGCATTTCAATAGAGAAAGCCTTCATCATTGATGTCAACAAGAACATCACTGCTGAAAATGCAACAAAAAGGGTCTCATAGCAAATGGAAATACAATGGCTCACAAACTGACATATTTGATTACTTTTCAGTTCTTTCACTATAAACAGAAGAAAAATCTTCAGATAGCTTTTTATTTGGTATTATAACTGGCTTTTACAAAGGCCTTTATGTGACTATTTCAGATCCAGAATTATCAATGCTTCAGGTATTATTCCTCTTTCATATTTGTTCGCTCGGAACGGATCTACTACAAATTGGCAAAAGTCTCATTGATCACCTACCATCCGTTCACTCGGAATGGATCTACTACAAATCAGACACGCCCCTTCCCCTATTCTTTAAAACCTAGTTTTGAGCCTGATCCCACTGCCGTAGACAAAGAATTATGGACAATTTCTTTATCTGCTGCAGCAGCATGGGATACTATTATATCCCATGGTTCTATTGTACATTGGCATAAGCTTGTTTGGTTTCCTAAATGCATACCTCTACACAGCTTTATTTTGTAGATGGCTATTCAAAAAGAAATCTGAACCAAAGATAAGCTCAGTCACTGGGGAATTAACCATCCTCATAAACTATTTGTTCTCTTTGCCAGTAGGAAGCAGACACCAGACACTATATCTCATATTTTCTCCAAGTGCTCCTATTCCAAGAACATATGAAAGCAAGTCTGCCATTTGAGTGGGTGTTTCTAAACCACACCACAGTTGGGATGCTGAAATAGCATGGCTCATTGGCAAATTCAATAGTAAATCTTATAGTAGCATTGTCAGGAGCTTGCTTGGGCTGGTATGGTTTACTATACAAGGCAAGAGAGCAACTGCAAAGTTTTTCAAGGCATTCGAAGGCCTTTTCCCACTGTTTTAGACAAGATTTGTTTTGATGTTCATGTTAGAAGTTCTCAATTTAGGTCTGCTAACGAAATGCCCACTCCTTGATTTAAAGCCTTTTGAAAATTCCCCACAGGGTTTTTTTCTAGCCTAGCTGAATTCTGTTGTTGGAAGGTATGCCTTCATTGTCCTCTGTAAGATTGTTTTCTTTTAATGAATCTCATGTACCCAAAAAAAAAACCCTTCAGACACGCATATTATGAGAGAGAGAGAGAGAGAGAGAGAGACGCAAGAGATGACCATCTTGCATTGACATGAGCATCTGTGGAAATTGCAGCAGATTATAACTTACTTGATAAGCACCATAAAGACTCGGACGGATGAGCTCTGACATGCTACCATCGATGACAATGAAATTTTTTGTCCCATTAGTTTTGACCCCAGTTACACGATTAACCAGGCAACAAGTATTTGCAATTAGTGATCTCCCTGGTTCAATGATGAGATTAAGATCTCGCGACAAGACCAGCTCCCGTACCTAAAACCACCACCCATGAAGAAAATTCGATAAAGAATTGAGGCAGTCCGAAGCAGTGGGCAGAATTGAAGACAAGGAAAGAGAATTTTTTTTCTCATTATTAGTCTGGACTCCGGAACTAAACAGCCCTGAGTGCCTAGCGAATTTACCGTGTCAATTAGATCTCTGGGAGTTGGAAGGACAGCACCAGTGTGATAATAGTCGATCCCCAGCCCACCTCCAATGTTTAAGTAGTCAATTTCAAAGCCTTGGTCCCGAATTTGATCAATGTAGTTCACCATAAGGACAGCAGCGTCCCTAAAAATGTCAACCTGAAAATCATAATTAGATTCAGATTTCCAGGACACAGCGACGCATTTTGTGCATCATGAGACGATCATAAAAGGCAGATAAACATCAGAAGACTAGGGATCAATGTTAGCACAAATGTTAATAACAGGAGGAAAAAGAAAATAGCAAGTAAGAAGATATATAAACAGAAAAGTAGAAATTCACTGAGAAGTGAGGACAGCTATAATGACCCAAGGAAATGAAGAAAAATATGTGAATACAAGAAAAGCAACCAGCAAATGTAACCGAAAAGAAACTAGTAGTGGTGGACATGAAGGGTGAACCAAGTACTAGAAGGATATCAATTAACAAACACTGTAGCTGTTGTTTAATTCCATTTTTCAACATCGGATTATGTACACAAATCTGGATTCCCCAGCATCAGCATTGCAAGGCTCATCCATAAATCAACAATAAATACGAATAGATCCACAAGCATTATACATTCTTCAGCAGCATTCCTAAAAACATCACTCAAGCATTGTCTTGATATTTGTTGACTCAAATAGTCAAATATGCAATTGATCTGGGCAATATCAAGTATGGTAACACCAATACAGTAAAAATATAAAAATGTGGGGTAGGGGTTTATGGCATCAGAGAAAAGGAGATACGAAAAGGTAAGATAATTGTAAGGTCAAAGTCAGTAGGAATGGGCCAACTCAATAAAGTTCCCTTGTTTCAGCCATCCCAATGTAATGGGAAATTTCTTTGCTGTCATTGCAAATGGAGACATAAAACATTCAAGTACCGTCAGCATAATCAGACAGACAGCTTATATGAATAACCCAACAGAAAAGCACAAAGTAATTTTTATTGACATTAGGGCATTATTCATGTACAATGCTGTTTAAAGTTTTTTTGAAAGTTTTGCCTCCAACGATCCACACATTTTGATTAAGGACCAAAAGGTTAAAATTCCCTTAGCATATAGTACATAAAGGATTGAAAATTTGGGAGGGCATTGCTTTCTGCGCCTAAAAGCTTACCACACTCTCACACACTAAGACTAAAGGTGCAACATCAATGGCCTAACGTAACAAGCTATTATCGTAAGTAAATGATACGGAGAAAATACGGCCAGCACCAAATAGAACTATGTGCGTATCATGTGTGTTGGGATTTGTCCCACATTGGTTAATTATTTCCTCCAAAAAACTAGTATATGAGCCCGGGCGGCCTCCACGCTTTGCCAATTGGTTTGGAGTTGGATGCTTTAACATGGTATCAGAGCTAGGGTTTCGGAGAATTTGTTCCCCCTTGTTTGTGCCATAAGTGCACCGTTGTTTGTTGTGATCCAAGTGTTATGGATCCTTTGTTTACCTCTCCAAGTGCGAGTCAGGGGTCGCACGTGCAGGGAGTGTTGGGATTTGTCCCACATTGGTTAATTATCTCCTCCAAAAAACTAGTATATGAGCCTGGGCGGCCTCTCCAGTCTTTACCAATTGGTTTGGAGTTGGATGCTTTAACAATGTGCATAACCGGGAACCACAAATAAATGTCAAAAGCCATACTACAGGAAAAACTATCCAATCGTAACTTCTAAAGCAAGTAGAAAATCCAACACGTATATCAAAAAGCAGGAGGAAGTACGATGTTGATGAAGTACCTTGGTGATGGTCGAACCAAGATGGCAATGGGCCCCCACAAGCTTCAGCTCATTAGGATGTGCCTTCACAGCATCTAGAAACCATTGAAGCTTCTCATTTCTAATGCCAAATTTGGAGTTCTTATTACCAGTGGCAACATAAGCATGGACCTAAAGAATGAACACATAACAGTCATCATTGCAATTGCATCAGGAAAAGAACGTAGCATTAAGCAGAAGAAGCTGCCTAAATCTCTGGTAGGCATTTATAAAATACTCTTTAACATTGGTGATTGCTTGATCCCTATGATTCTGTAGCTGAATATACACAAAGCAAAGCCTCGATGCATTTCCTGGACTACTTTTGAGTTGACTAAATTCCTTCAAGGTCTTGGCGAAGTTGATTACATCTAAGTTGATTACCGTATAAAGAAAAAAAATGCCATAATTATTGCCTCCCAAAATGACCTCACCTTCAGCATTCACTACTATTCAGTTTTAAGTAGTTAATCCATGAAGAGATTATACTTGGTCATGTATGTTAACTCATGCACGTCATGAACTAACTATCCGGGAACCAGCTAAGTTTACCTGGATAGCTAACTTAAATTATAGCACTACCACGTCAAGAACTTCAAATCACATCTAAGTAGCCACATTACCTGAGGATCCACATCAGGATTAATCCGAAGCAATACATTAACCTTCTTCCCCGCAATCCTTGCAGCAGACACAATATTTTCCAAATCAAACTCACTATCAATATTGACGAAAACACTTTCGTGAGCAGCTAGTACCAGATCCTCTAACAGCTTTCCATTGCCATTAAAGATACACCTGTTATTATGGAGTGAGTCAAATAAGCTACACTAACAGGAGTTTTAACAGTCACTCACAGCCACAATCAACCTTAACCAAAAAATGAAATTGCATGCAGGAAATAAAAAAATTTCATCTTTACAAGCGTAGATTACAAAGTTAACTTAGTTCTCTAAAGTAACATGAAAAATAAAATACCTTGTTGTTTACATAAAAAACAAGAGAAAATAGATTGCACAGTGAAATAAAATCATGAAAATAGTGCAAAAGTACCTACATCCTTATCTTTTCTAGTAAAAATGCCTCATTTTGACACTCTTCGAATCATTGCATGCTGAAATCAATCAAGCATGACGAAATTACAAACTCCACACAACCATTTCCAAACTTCACAAAAAACAACGGTTTACACGGTACATTTACATTTACCACTATACCTTCCTCGCCTATCAAAAGAGGACCTGATGAAAGTCTAACTTAACATTGTCCAACAAATATCAAACACATTATGACTTATATTTGAAAATAAACTACCAATCAACAACCATTTGGCAAAAAGCCTGGTTCTTTTTCTTCTATGCCGGTTTCAACAAGGAGAAGGCAGTTCAGGTTGAGTCTTAAGCCATTGCAAGTGTTCATAAAACAATTGCAAGTGTTCATAAAACAACTATACTGAGGTCCCAGGCATAGTTGTTAAAAACCTACGATACATGATATATTGATATGTATCCTACTATTTGTACTTCTTCGGAGAACAATACGTATCCCACCCTGTATCCTTTTTATATAGAAATCCTACGATACAACCGCGTATTTGTATTATACAAGTACTCTATTTCCCCACTATTGTCTTTAGTATTCTCCCTCTTCCAAAAATCTTGCCCAACTAAACAATAGAAACTCCTACTCTTCGAAACAAACGTTTCTTAAGATAAGTGTTACGTATCCCAATATAATTTATACAATGAAAAACACGATACATGATATGTATTCCGATTTGAAAACACTGGTCCTAGGCATGAACTACCAAACAAAAAGTGCTTCCCAGTCAATTGGGTGGGCTACACAAATCTCTCCTCTCTCTTTTTCACATGTCGAAGGGCCACATTATCAATAAATCTAGTTTTAAAAATATACCCAACAGAGGTCCATAACATCAAATTTCAGTTTTAGCATTTTATGGGCTCCACAACTTATAAAGACACGATGTTGAACTTTTAACTCCCAAAAATAGAATTCAAGTGAATTACGAAATAGAAACATGCATTGTCTTGTACCTTTTGGGATCGAACCCAGCCTTTAGCGCCAATCTAAGCTCATTGCCACTCACCAAAACTGCCCCACATCCCAATATCCTCAAATGCTCCAAAATCTTGAGATTATTGTTGGCTTTAATTGCATACCCAATAATCGAATTCAAACCCTCTAAAGCCTCCCTATAAGCCTCAAAGTTTCTATTGATTTGGGGCTTACTGTAAAGATAAAATGGCCTCCTCTCCACTGTTTCCATGACATCCTGCACCCTAAGACCCTCACAGTACAAATATCCATCATCTGATTTGGTGAAAGAGTGCCTAAAGTTCTGGGTTTTTGGCTCAGAGGCTGTTGTTTCTGCAGGGTTTTGGGACAGGACTGCCCTTAGGTTCAGTGCCCTTGAGGTATGTTTGAAGGGGAGATTGGGGTTTAGGACATAGGGGTTTGGGGTTGGCTTTGATGGGTTATTAAGGAATTTGGTAAAAGAAGGGGATTGAGAGAGAATGTGGGAGGCCGCCATTGATGGAGCAGATAAGAGCTTGATTTTAGGCTATGATGATACCCGTATCCCCGTTTTTGGGCGAAGTAACCGGGTCGACACGACGCGATACGGGTGCGGGATTCGTCGGGAAAAAATTGGACACGTTTGTTTTTGCATGAGAAGAAGAAGACGAAGAAGAACAAAAAGAAGAAGAAGTCGCTGAAGACGATGGTTGTCGCAGTCTGTAGGAGAGAGAGAGAGAGAGAGAGAGAGAGAGACCTGCTGCTAGTCGCTCCGTCACTGGACTGAACAGCGGTGGCTGATGCTGCTGCTGCTGTTTTTTCTTCTAGGGTTTGGGCCACTTATTGTTTGGGCCATCTTTATTGTTTGTAATTGATTGGGCTTCTTTGTTTAGAACAAGTGAAAGTGATAAGTTTGTTGGGCTATATATTAGGGTTGGGCCACATTTATGAGATGCATAAATTACTCTTAGGCCCCGTTTGATAACGGTACTAGATGGATGAGATTCGTAAGTAGATGGGATTAGGATTGGGATTGGTAATGAGAAGGGATTGTTAATGAGAAGTGATTGATAATGAGTATGTTTGTTTGGGATG
>JAOTQK010000001.1:26519719-26531378 GCA_025642025.1 Rhododendron ferrugineum
TACCAAACAAAGTATTAATAGTCCCATGGGATTAGCAATCCCATCCCAACCTTGAAACCCATTATCAAACGGGGCCTTAAATCAGTTTTGTGCAAAGAAAATGATTTTTTTTATGATATAATTTTACTTATATTTATATAATTAATAAATATACTTATACTATATAGTTTTCTCTTGCAGGTCTTCAATCGAGCACCCCGAAAATTGTTTCATAAGGTCCAAAAGAAACGGTGGTTCTAAAACCAACCAAAATCTATAAGGATTTCTAAGCCAAGATTGGATGTTTAATAAATGGTGTTTCACTGAATCCTTCCACTTGTACCCCCATCCTTAAGAGAAGTTTTTCAATGCGGAGCGGGTATATCCTATGTGGTACTCGCTCAGCGCATCTAAGTCGTTCAAAACACTTTTGGACGGCCAAGATGTGTCGAGCTGCACCATGTCGTACCCGCTCCGCACTGAAAAATTTCTCCCATCCTTAACCTAATTCGGACAGATTATGTAGGGACTGGGGGGAGCTGCTGTCCCTTGAAGGGACAGCAGCGTGTTGTCCCGGCCGAGGGAGTCCCGCTCTGGTCTTGCTCCGATAATCGAAAACGTTCACTTCCTAGAGTTCGTCGAGTTGAACAAATATGCAAAAAATCAGTTTGATCGGATATCATTAAGTGCCTGATCGGAACACATATAACTTGCAGATAATGGGTTCTAGTAGATTTGATCCAGTGTTTCGGATTCATTCTTTTCAAGACATAAAGGTTTCGATTAGGCACTTAATGATATCCAATCGAGCTGATTTTTCACATACTTGTTCAACTCGACGAGTTCTACGAAGTGAACGTTTCCGATCATTGGAGCAAGACCGAAGCACGACCCCCTTGGCTGAGACAACAGGCTGTTGTCCCTTTAAGGGACAGCAGCTCCCCCAACTCTGATTATGTAGAGCCTAAAACCGTTAGTTAATCCGTTGATTATTGATACTCCCCACCCATATTATGATTTTTTTTTTTTCAACATTGTATACATTAGTGGGGATTAGCGGAGGTGTTAGAGTTAGCACAGGGGGGTCCAGAGGCTATCCATAGTCCTGGCCCCCAAAGCCCCACCCCCGTTGGACTTGAACCCTGGTTACCACTAGGGAGAGGGAGATGAGCAACCAACTTCACTAGAAGTGGTTCTCATTTTATGGTAATTTAACGCGTGCAAGTTACGAGAGAAACTATCAATTCTAAATCATGACATTAGAAATATTTTATCTAAAAACAAAGGATGGAGAAAGGACGAACTTGAAACATTCCATAATCTTGGTTATAACTCTCATAATTTGATGAGTTTTTTTTTTTTTTTTTGAAATTAGTTTGATGAGTTATTTCGTCGCAATAAAGACCACCCAATTGCATGTGCTAGCTCAATGACTCGAATTGCCATTGGCTCGCAATCTTCTTATTTATGTTTAGTTAATACTCCACTAACTTAAACAAGTAGTACTTATTTTTTGAATTAAAACGTGATGTATTACGAGAGAATGACATATCTCGTAAAACAGAAAACATGTACTTAAAAATAAAAATATTAGCGGAACATGACCGATTCTTCACTCTTAACTGAAGAAAGTGATACGAAAGTCCTGAGATAATATTGCTTAATAGCAACAAGACCACTCAGAAAATTTCAATTGAAGTATTCAGGCAACGGATAAGTTGTTTCACCCATTTGAGGCCTTAAGTTTAAGACATCAAATTATATCGGCCATTTATTGTCTCCGGATTTTCTTCTAAACTTAATCTGGTCAAGAGCCTGGCGCAAGTAATTCTCCATGAACCCCTTGTATGAAGTGGCCTTGAACACCTGGGGATTGGATTCCGTGACCAGCGCTTTCGCAGGTCCTACGATGGTTTTACGAGTTGGAGTGATAAAAGTGACGATGGATATCCGAGCGACACTTTCAAATTGGCCAATTTGTTTGGTTAGGATTTTTGGCTACTTTGGAAATATAATTGTGTGCGAGCGTGTCAGAAAAAACTTGTAATTATTCTTTTTAGATTTATAACTTAATAAAAGCCAAACTTAATTAGGCAATTGTGATATCGGTTTAATTACCTCAATGAAGAAGATTTTTCCTTTGAAGTATTGAAACGGCACAACGATTCACTAGAAATTCAACAATTAAAGAGAAACAAGATACCTTGATAAATTCAAAACTTGCTTTCCAAATGATTCTCCAACTTCGAAATAACATGAACAAATTACAATGTAACTACTACAAACTACTCCTAACTACTTCGAACTAAGTCTAAGTTCCTAATTTATTGCCTATGGACAAACCAATCATAGCATAGCTGTTTGTTTATGAATTGTCTGGGGGTTTTTCCTTCTATGATCTCTTCTATTTATAAGCAAACTCTTGGGTCTTCTTAACGGTTTCCCATCTCCCGCTAGGCTATCTTTGAAGTTAGTCTTGTTTTTGAATTCAAACTTTCCCTCCAGAGCTTTTGCTTGCAACCGTTCCATGGTAATTCAATTTAAACCACTATCACCACCTTCCTTGATTAAAACGTGCTTGAACTAGGTAGTTTCATGCCCCAAATCTCAACTTCTCTGATCATGCTCCACGACCGTAACTGCTCCAATAGGGATTTAAATGACATGGCATGTGTCCTTGGGCTTCAAACTGCATTCATCTCCTTTCCTTTGTTCTTTGCGTGACATCTGACAATGACTGCTTTTACCCATAAAACGACATTGAATTAATCAAAACGCCATCGTTCCTTTAAATGCATGATTCTGTGTATTTCAACCCACACGTGCTTTGTTTTGTTCGATACAAATGGCCACTTGTCACTTTTTAATTGGGCCAATAAATTTCTCATGCAAACACAATTGCATGTGTCCTATGAACTCCAAAATCAACTGCCATGACGTCCATGATTTGGAGAAACCAAGCTTGTCAAGTTGGTCTTCTCACCTTCTTCCCTTAGTGGAGGTAGGAGTTCGAGCCCGCGAGGGATGAAGGTGTGGTTCAGGGCTATGGACAACCTCTAGACCCCCTATGAACTAACTTACTAACTCCTCCATACCCTGTTGATGTATAAACTATGGGAAAAAAAAAAGTCCATGATTTGAACCCTTTTATCTCCAAGTGAATGCAAGATAATTCGGCTACACCAAAAATACATGGGCCCGGCGTGGCGGCTTTTCAGTGGGCGATTATTTTTGGGTACAAACAAATTGTTTATGGAAAATGGCTTTATCTTGATTTTTTTTGGAATCCTAAGACTTTAAATGCAAGAACCAATATTTCACGGCGATTGTCTCCATCAAACGGAGCCCCCTCTCTGCCAATACAATCTCCCAATCGATGGACTAAATCCGGAAAGAGGAAATTATGAAAAGTAAAAAAAAAAAAAAGAAGAAGAAATCAAAATACTTGTTTCGGACTCCTTCAAGATCTACGACAAACAAGTATCGATCTTCCGTGGCTTAATTCAACTTCTCCGAAAATAAATCCATAATTGAACTCCATCCACCACCTCCTTTCGCCCAGAGACGACCAGAGCGGTTGGACGAGTACCGCTTCAACCGTGCGATCGACAAAATAGAATATTGAGCGGCGTGGAAGGAATTTAATCTCATTCGTCGGAGAGCCTTGCAGTAGGATAAGAGAGAGAGAGAGAGAGATTATAGTGGCTTTTGGATTCGGGCCACCAACAACATGTGCTGAAAATTTCATTCAACCAAGCTTGGATTACATATATAGGCAGGAATTCTATCTATCCAAATTTGCAAAACTATATAACAAATCATTGCGATACGTTACAGAAGCCTATCACACGGCATTGCGATAATTTTACAAACGTGTATATCGTCTCATTGCGATATGTTACAGAGTCTATCACGTCGCATTGCAATATTTTTAAAAAAGTGTACAACATGTCCGTTCAATTGCATCACGTCTTGCCAAGACATGGATGAGTCGTTCCACCATACTGATGCTTTATTTTTGATATATGCAGCCACGAAGTTTAATACACCAAACCCGTTTACCTTTTGGTTTACACTAGAGCTTATAAGCATCTAGTGTCGTCGCATCGTTAGGGTCCCGGAGATTGGCGATGTAAATATCACGATACTCCTTGAATCGAAAGGACTTGAACAGTTGGGGTTCGGATGCACTTACAAGTGCTTTTTCAGGTTCTATGATGGATTCTAGCGATGGACTTATAAAAGTAACCAAGGATGTCTGAGCAATGTCGGCATTCGTCACTGCTCGGTGTCGAGCACTTTTTAGCTTCCCATTGCTAATAACCTACATCCAAGTCAAACGGGAAATCACATTAATTTCAGCCCAAGAAAACTTATCAAGTAGAAGAACAGACAGATACTAATGAAATTTAAACACACATAACAGTTTGTACAATGCAAAGGATCATTGCATCTATAAGCATTCTAGTACGAAACTCGATCACTAAAATGAGAACAGGGTTCCTGCCAAACATTTTGGACCCATCTCAGGCTGCCTATTAATGATATAAATCATTCATTTTATAGAGCTCAGATATTCGATCAACGTCACTTTTGGTATGGTACGTTAAACTTCTCGTCAAGCTATACAAAATGAACTGTTTCCATCAGTAAAGTTCTCTCAAGATGGATATGAAAATGTCAATACCGGATCGTTTCACGTTAATGACTACTCGTTCAACAAAGGATCAGATATCAAAAAAACATGATTTTTAATAGTTTTTTTTTTTTTGCTTCAAAATGGAGAGTCCCCTAAAATAAACAATTCAAAGCGTGAAAAAAAAAAAAAACAAGTTCGAATTCAGAACACTACCCTATTCAGGATGGCTATAGCTAAGCATGTAAGATTTTGCTAAATATGCTTCATAATCTCAAAAATATAAAAAGTGCTTATCATACACTATTAGTAAGCATAATAAGTTAAATTTCTTGAGCATGACCAATATCAATAGATTACAAGCACCTTAACAACACCCAAAAAAAAAAAAATGTGAGTAGTTTGAATGGGCAAAGACTATACAAACTCTTCAAAGGGCTAACCACATGGGTTTTTTTTTTTGAAGGGGAAGAAAGGTAAGGGCCTTTACATGAAACTTCAAAGGGGTGGAGATCATATATTCATATACCTCAAGTTGGTCAGATATGTTGATTACAAAAGCATGAGGAATTGGTTCAACCCCAAGCCACTGGCCAACCTTGAAAATCTGAAGCCCATAAACGTCCTGCTGCTGGAGTAAGGTTAAGAGGCTTGGATCAGTGTGACCACCGACTCCCAAAACCAAACCTGGTTCTGGACAGGGTGGGTAATTGTGGACCAGCAGTTCCTGAAGTTGGCTTAGCTCATCCCCAAAATACCCCAGTTGAATCCCCAGTCCTTCGCAAATCAGATCCAAAATCCTCAAGCTTAACTTCCTCACTTCCACTGAATAGGCCCTAACCACCTCCCTACAAGCTCACAATTAAAAAACAAAAAGAAAAAAGGTTTTATTTTAGAAACTCGATCAACTGATCAACAAGCCTTAATATTCATTAGTTGTATTTGAAAAAAAAAAAATACGTTACCGATATCTAGCCGGCTTTTCAGGCCAAGATTGGATGTTATCCTCTAAAGGCTCGCAAATGTGTCTCACAGAATCTTTCCACGTGTTAACCCCCTTCATACTGCTTGTGTAGAGCCTAAAACCCTTACTAGTTCCATCCTCAGAATAATACATAGCCTTGTCTTCGGCAGGCATGTTGAAGAACTCCTTGAATAGATTCATTGTTTCATCCATTAGTTCTTCAGATACTCCATGGTTGATCACCTGTACTTTTGTGAATGTTTGACCAAGATTTCATAACTAGAAAGTTAGTACAATAAACTATACTAGTTTTTAAATTATGATATCAGAATACTTTGATCTATATATACATATAGAGAAAGGATGGACCTGAAACATTCCCAAATCCATGTTAGCTTTCATGATTAGCTGAATTGTTTCAACGCGATCAAGACCAGCCAATTGTGATAGATCAATGACTGGAATATCTTTGCATACAGGTGCTGCAACGTCACCTCCAGGTCTTTTGTCCTCTGGTAACACATAATTTGGTGGCACAGATTGAATGTTTCGAGACCAACTTGAAAGAAGAGTCAACATTCTCTACAAGTACGTACTGAATCGTTTCGAAAGAAAAACAAGTTTTGATGGGTGGAGGCAATGGTGTCTATGGGTTCTCTAGAGCATATATATATTGGCCGGTTAATAAGGAATCTAGTTTATCATGACTGGATAAAAAGCAGAAGAAGTTACTAGTAAAGCGCTTGAGAAATGGCAAAACCAGCCTTAACTTCGCCGCTTCTCTACAAATGCGCGCCCACTACTGCAGTATCTTTTAAAAGCCCAACTTGACAAGCCTTAATCCCAACTCTTTCCCTCTCTCCTTGCATGTGTTTGTTGCCTGTTACCCCATTAATTTGTTGACTTGAGGGGCCTAGTTGTGGCTTCATCCTCGATCTCAGCCACTTGTGTAGAGGCCTAACACATCGTAATCGGAATGAATTCTTTATCAACCATCAAATGAATTCTATATAAATCCTAATAAACTGGCATCCACTATATAAGTTTTTCACTGGGGAAGTGATATCCTAATGGCCCACCAGAAATTTAAAAAAAAATAAAAAATAAAAAAGAAGGCAGGTCTATTGTTAACGGGTTTGACTTCTGTATTGGCAATATGGACACTCTAACGTTCCTAGCTCTGTATAGCTTTCTAGTATAATTCTCTCGAACTTTCTCTACTAACATCAATAGGTAGTATAGATGAGCCAGTTGGTATCCGTAGGGGTTAGGGGTTGGTTAGCTTGGGGATGAAAACTTGAGATTTAGAGGTTTGCTTGCTCCTTCCTAAAGTCACAGATTCAACTTTCCTTCCCGGTAATTCTTGGGGCCATCTCACATCACCCGTAAACGTGTAAAACGCAGCTGGCCTGAAACACATTATACTACAAAAAAAAAGTACGATTTTATTACTAGAAAATACTTGACTAGCCTTAATGCCAAGTACAGATAATTAAAGATTTTTTCCTACCGATATCTTGCTGGCTTTTCGGGCCAAGATTGGATATTATCCTCTAGAGCGTGACAAGAGTCATGCTTGATTGAATCCTCCAGTAGTTAACCTGGTCCTTGAGGTAATTCATATCGCCAGTGTAGAGACGAAAGCTCTTAGTCAAGTCCTCGGAATAATAGGCAGCCTTGTCTTCTACAGCCATGTCAAAGAACTCCTTGAACAGACTCATTGTGTCATCCATTAGCTCTTCTGATACTCCATGGTTGATCACCTGTTTTATAACAATCATAATTCATAATTTCAATTTTTGACAAATATGTTACTACAGGAGAATGGATGAACCTGAAACAAACCGAAATCCTTGGAAGCTTTCATGATCCGGTGAATTATTTCGTCGTGGTCATGTCCCCCTACTTGTGCTGGGTCAATTACTGGAATGTTGTTGCATACAGGAGCTGTAATGCCCTCCGGGCCTTATCTTCTGTGGAAAAAGACATAATTTTCTGGCACGGACTGAACGTTCTTAGACCAACTTGAAACAAGAATTGACATCTCGATCTACTATTGAATTGTTTCAAAGGAAAACAAGTTTTGATGGGAAGTGGAAGTGTACCATGTATGAGTTTTATAGTGATCTAGCATTCTTCATTTTTTCCTGTGGCCAGATCATATTGTAAATTGCAAAAGAATTGGTTAACCAGCCACAGAATTTTATACTGATAGGCAGGGCCGCCGCCAAGAACATGTGTTGAAAATTCCATTCAAACAAAATTGCATTTCACAGAGAAAGTTCAAGCAGATGTGGATTACTCTATCAAGCTTGGGTGGCTTAGGTAAGCAATGTGGAATAAAGTCTAACACTCCTCCTCATGTCCAGGCCGGATGCACATGGAGGTATGAATTGATGAGGTGAGGCGATTGATTCGAGAGGAGATTCGACCACGTGAGGTGTGACCACCTAAGATGTAACTCTGATACGATGTTAGAATAATTTGTCAATAAATAGAGGATTTTTGGGCGAATCCTAGATTTGTCGACAAATCCTCACGTATGCACGTGAAGGTACGGATTGATGAGGTCAGGCGATTGATTCGAGAGGAGGTTCGACCACTTGAGGTGCGACCACCTAAGACGTAGCTCTGATACCCTGTTAGTATAATTAGACAATAAATAGCGGATTTATCGGTGAATCCTAGATTTGTCGACAAATCCTCACGTGCAAGCCGGATGCACGTGGAGATATGGATTGATGAGGTGAGGCGATTGATTCAGGAGGAGGTTTGATCACGTGAGGTGTGGTCACCTATGACGTAGCTCTGATACCCTGTTAGAATAATTTGTCAATAAATAGAGGATTTTTCGGTGAATCCTAGATTTGTCGACAAATCAAATCCTAAATTTGAATGAATGAGTCACGCATTTGCCAACGATATCCTATATTTGATGAGAAGTTATTTATTTGCCCGCTGATACTATATATCAAGTTCTCAACACATGCCAACCACATCAACTTCAACTTTGTAAAATAGTACTCTTTGACTCGAAAGGATTTGAACACTATGCTGCATATTGAACTAAGAATCAATTTTTTTTTCTCTCTGATTTCGTGATGCATTCTAGAGCTGGTGAGGAAAAATGACCATCAGTGAACCGTATCCGAGCAAATGCTCGTATCGTCACTGCTTAATGTTGAGACTTTTAGCTTTTGGTTGTTGCAAAGACAAATGGGGAATTGCAATAGTTCCAGATAGCACCAGAAGATTTACTACCATTCCATCGCGACAAGTTATCACATTGGTTCTAAATTTCTACAGAAATGGCATCTGCAGAGTTTTGACTGGTGAAGTGATGTTCTAAACATTTTACGCATCAAGGAAAAAAAACTGCGTTTCACATCAGAACAGCCCCATCAGAAAAAGGAAATGAAACTTTTTATTCACATAAGCAACTTTTAATACTGATAGCTATGGCCGCCAAGAAAATGTGATGAAAATTTCATTCAAACAAGATTGGATTACACAGACGAAGTTCAAGCAGGTATTTTACATAACTATATGAGATTTGACAATGATATTTTACGGAAGTCTATCACAGCTCATTGCCATATTTAATACATGCCTATAACATCGATCATTGGAATTGAAGCAGTCTTGACATGACATCGAACGAGTCCTTCCACCATACTCACGCTTTGCTTTGGATATGTAGCCATGCTGGCTTACCACGGGTGATTGGCCGTGTGAATATCAAGGTACTCCTTGAACTGCATGGACTTGAAGACTGGGGGCTCGGATGCGCTAACAAGTGCTTTTTCAGGTTCTATGATGGATTCTAGAGATGGACTAATAAAAGTGACCAAGGATGTCCGGGCAGAGCTGGTATTCGTCACTGCTCGGTGTTGAGCACTTTTTAGCTTCCCATTGCTGATAATCTGGATCCAAGCCAAATGGGAAATCACATTAATCCCAGCCCCAGAAAATTTATCAAGGAGATAAACAAACAGAGTATGAAATTTAAAGATACATCTACCAGGACTGCAATTGGTACGATGCATCGAGCATTGCATCTATGGCATTCTATTACCAAACTCTACCACTATTACTAAAATAACCAAATGGGCTCCTACTGATCCAGTTTTGACAGTTTTGGATTCTATCTTGGGCCAACTTTAATGATGAAAACCATTCATTTTATAGAGCTTGGATATTCGATCAACTTGGTTTTTGGTACGGCTAAACCCCTTGTCGACCTCCATAAAATGAAAAGAAAATTCATCATTAAAGTGGGCCCGAGATAGATCTAAAATGTCAAAACTTGCCATGTCCACTCCAAGTAATTGCTCAACAAATAAAAGGCTATTTATCTAAGCATGCAAGATTTTTGGTAGTTTTTTGCCTCAAACTGGAGAAGATCATGTCCCCTAAAAGAAACAATCCAAACTTGTGAAGAAGAAACAAGTTCCAATTCAAAGTGTGGTTTTGACAAAATCTAGCTAGGGAATTATTTATATGAAACTTCAAGGTTATATTTGGTAACGCTGCCACTTTTCTGTTTTTTATTTTCTATTTGCTGAAATCAGTTTTTACTATTTCTCAAAAAAAAGTGAAAGCAGAAAACATGTTTGTGTCAACCCTATTTTCAAAAAAAAAAAAGGCAAAACATGATTTGCATGAATAAAAAAGGTTCCCCATGACTTGAACGTGCTCTGGGCACTGTAGCGAAAGTTTTGGCAGCCCGTTTTTGCTTTTAGAAAAAGTGAAAGCTCAGTTTTGCTACTTCTCCAATTTTCAAAAATTTTGAAAGTCATTAATTCTCTCTTTTTTGCAAATGAAAATAGACAACTAAACATACTTTCATGTCCAATTTTTGAAAATTCTGAAAATTAAAACAGAAAACTGAAAGTGAAATGGTTACCAAACAAGGCCCAAAGGGTTGGAGATCATATATATATATACCTCAAGTTGGTCAGATATCATGATAACAAAAGCATGAGGAATTGGTTCAACCCCAAGCCACTGCCCATCCTTGTAAATCTGGAGCCCACAGATATCCTCCTGCTGAAGCAAGGTTAAGAGGTGTGGGTCACTGTGCCCACCAACTCCCAAAACCAAACTTGGGTCTGGACATGGTGGGTAATGGTGGACCACCAGTTCCTGAAGCTTGCTCAGCTCACCCTCAAAGTACCCCACTCCAATCCCCAGTCCTTCACAGATCAGATCCAAAATCCTTGAGCTTAATTTCCTCACTTCCCCTGTATAGGACCCAACCACCTCCCTACAGCCATAATTCAGCAACAAAGATGGTAAGTTTTAGTATTAAAAACTCAACTCAACATGCCTTCATTCATTAGCACTGTTACAAAAGTGGGTTGCCAATAGCCTAGCTTGTTTGCCTTGTATTCAAACATTGTCCTAAACGCCTTTATATAGCCTACAGAAACTTGGTAAGATACCTAAACAAATTAGGGAAACATGCATAACAAGAAAACTAAGTAAGAAACATGAATAGTAACAAAACAGGAAACATAAAAATAAAACCTCCAGAACATGGCAACATAATATTTCCTAATAGTATGCTAATATCTCCCTCGAACTCTCAAGTAGATCTATCAACTTGAGTTTGAAAAGGTTAAGGGAAACCAGGACCCAGAAGCGAGTACCACGAGAAAGTTTTAAAGGAGGAGTGTTAGACTTCATCCGACATCGCTCACCTGAGCCACCCAAGCTTGCTTAATATAATCTAGAGGTTACTCCACCTATAACCAATTGGTTTTAGGTTGGAACCTGTAGCAGGCCGAGTTAAACGGCTAGGACCATGCCGAGCCTACATCGAGTTACCGAGCCTATGCCGAGCATGCCTCGGCCGTCTGACGAATCAGGCAATTCCAAAGGAGCGATCTTATGCCTCGGTGACGCCGAGGGTCGTTCATCATCATATTCAGCAACGTGCGTCGGTACCTCTCTCGGCTTACCGACTCTCTGATGTTCGGACATCACGTTCGGCATTGAACTGACGTGGTGGGCCAAGATTCCAGCTCACCCACGTGAAGAGAGTAACCGTGGTCTCGGTGACGATTCATGACGTCAGC
>JAOTQK010000001.1:26531478-26552249 GCA_025642025.1 Rhododendron ferrugineum
AGGGCCATCCCGGAGATCCTCCGGCGTGGTCTTTAGTCGTGCTTCGTTTTGCAGGACTAAGGGAGAATCAAAGGCAAGCCTCAATCCACCTCAACAAAGGATCGAACCATTCGAAATCAGAGCCCCACAAAACCCATCAAGAAATCTAACAAGCAAAATAAAAAAATAAAAAAAGAAGAAGAAGGAACTTAAATACGTAACTGATATCCAGCTGGCTTTTCAGGCCAAGATTGGATGTTATCCTCTAAAGGCTGACAAGTGTGTTTCACAGAATCTTTCCAGGTGTTAACCCCATCATCTATGTAAGACAAACTGCTTGTGTAGAGCCTAAAACCCTTATTTCCATCCTCAGAAGAATGCATGGCCTTGTCTTCTGCAGGCATGCTGAAGAACTCCTTGAACAGATTCATTGTTTCATCCAATAGCTCTTCAGATACTCCATGATTGATCACCTGTTTTATGGTAACCAACGCATTAGTACTGTTGATCAAGATTTCATAACAAGGAAGTTAGCAGAGAAACCATTGGATTCTAAGTTCTGGTGATCAAAATATTTTGATCTAAACAACAGACAAAGAGATATGAGATGAACCTGAAAGATTCCTAAATCGCGGTTAGCTTTCATGATTTGCTGAATTTTTTCAACGCGATCAAGGCCATCCAATTGTGATAGATCAATGACTGGAATATCCTTGCATACGGGCGCTGCAATGTCACTGCCGGGCCTTTTGTTCTCTGGGAACACATAGTCTACCGGCACGGAATGAACGGTCCTGGACCAACTTGAAACAAGAGCCGACATTCTCTACTATTGTATCGTCTCAAAGGAAAAACAAGATTTTTTTTTTTCCGAGCTAGCTTACGCGCTGCTCAAGTTTATGGAAAACAAGTTTTGGTGGGAAGAGGCAATGGTCTAGACGGGGTTTTATAGTGTGCTAGCATAATAGCATTCTTACCGGCCCGTAACAATCGGCTGCTAGCAAAGGTTCCATGCCTTCTCTCTCTTATTTTATTTTCCTGGCTGATTCGTTCATAGAATCATAGGGAATCCTTTTCTGACCAACCTTCAAAATATCCTCATTCTTTCTGGCCATTTTTTTCTTAAAATTAAACTTCCATTTCAAATTTCTCATCATGTTCGATTGAGCTGATCTTAACTGCCAGATTCGTCAGGTAACCTATTGGTTTCATTATGAGTACACTGATTTATTGAATTAACTTACAAAATTACACACAATCTCTCACACTCAATTGGTCTCTCTGATATTTCACGATGTTTTGAAAGGCGTTTTCTGGGCTCGTCTTGGGGCGTTGGGGCGGTGAGGCAATGCCAAAATGCCTCAGGGCGTGAAAAGTTAGGCGGTGAACCACAAAGGCAGTCACCCAATTTCCTTAGGCACACCGAGGCGTACGCCTCAGTTGCTTTTTACGCCCCAATAGGTGAGGCATAAGCCTCAGGAAAGAAATTTTCCTAATATAATTTTGGTAATTTCGTAATTCAAACACACCCAACAACCCCCCCCCCCCCTTCCTCTGCTACCTTGTTGAAGTCGATCATCATTTACAATCGTCCTTTGTTTTTCTTTAAACAGTTTTGGTCTGTTTTCCTTTACTAAGTGACAAATAGATGTGGTCTGTTAATAACTAATATAGTGATAAGTTAATAAGATAAAAATTAAATAACTCATAAAGTGATGTTATAGGGTTTCTCAATTAGTTATTAACTGATAAGGTACTAATAAGTCATTAACTGATAATCTACTTTATGCTATCTTTTTGTATTAACCTATCTTGAATGATGTGTGGCCCGTTGATCCGTGATTCGAGTTCCTCCTCCACTGGTTCAGGGGTTGTCTAGCCTTCTTGCCTTAACCTGCACAAGGAATGCACGACTAAGACTTGGCCGGGGTTGCCCGGCAAGGCCCTCCGGCGAGAGGATGAGAATGTGCAGAGAGCAAAGCAAGAGACTAGGGTTTTGGGGTCTAGAAGCATGTACCTCTTAGGGTTGTTGTCCTTCGGTATTTATAGAGTCTGCTTGACTTGCTCTCCAAGTACGGGCATGTGCCTTGCACGGGTCGGCTAACGTCATTGTGACGTCACCGATAAGATCTGACAACCATTTAGGTATGAACTGGCACCCCCATGTGCGCTCATCATTATCTTTTTGCATAACCGCTTCAGCGCGTGAGGAGACACGTGGCATCACGGTTGGCCGAGCCTCACCCTTGGCCGAGCCTAAGGGTAGGCGACTCGAGGGGGGAACAGCCAACGGCATAGCCGATCTTGCGGGTAGCCGAGCCTAACGACTTCCATCTTAAGCGGGTCGCTAGTTGGGCGTGTCTCCGTTCATTGTCGCGCTTTGGGTACAGCCAGACCACGGATTAGGCACGGCCACTTCTCCTGGACCTAACCTTGGCCCATGCTTCTCAAACACGGGGCTCAAACCATCTACGTTCGGCCTACTACAAATGAAATGCACATTTTTTTGTATTTTTAAGTTATTTTATTAATTTAATAATTTAAAAAATCAAAAGGCTTACGCCTCAATGTCTCGGGGCGTACGCCTCGTCCCATGGAGGGTCAAGCGCCTCGCCTTGCGCTTTCGCCTCTGAAAACTTTGATCTCACCATCCATATTCCATACACACACCCCACATAATAATTGAGCTTAATAATTTACAACTTCAAGGAGCACGTACGTCTCCTTTACTAGTCAAAGCCAATCCTCACAAAGAGCCGGCCCTGAACAAAGCCGAGCAAGGTGATCGTCCTGGCCCTCAAAACTTTCGCTGAAATTATATGGATTCAAAATGAGCATGTCAAATAAATGAAAATTGATTATACAAGATCAGTATTTTTGCCACTACAAAAGCAAGAAGAGAGTGATCTTTTAAGTGCTAGTTTTAAATTTTAAGTTGTTGTATAGTAAAAAAATTTCTTTTTCTAGTTGACTTTTTGTTGTTGTCACAATGTCATTTTGTTGTATAATGCATAAAGGGTCTCACTATCTTAATTCACCTTAGGCACCCCAAAAAATATCAGGGACAGCACGACGAGTCACACGTGCCATAAGCGTTGAAGATATGAAAAACGGAATTTGAAATTGAAGAGGTTAAGTGGTCTACGTGCAACCGATTGGGAGCCGTCCCGATCGAATAGTTTGGGAATCTTTACAGGAAGATTTCTTGATACTCAAATGCAATTGACAATTATACAATGCTCATTTCACTCAGAAAAAATATATTGATATCTTGCATCACACAAATCTGTCATGACATCTCATTTTATTACAACAAATCATATCGATCATTTATAGTCTTCGGTCTTCACATGTTCTTCCAAACTTAATTTCAGAGCCTAGGCGACTCGAGTGCCGTTCCTTTAGGATTATCGGTCATGGCTATGTAATTACCAACGTACTTCACACATGAACAGTTGGCGATCAGATTCACTAACAAGTACTTTTGCAGGTTCTATGATGCTTTCAAGTTTCGAGGGTTGGAGTGATAAAGGGTGACTGAAGGTGTCCAAGCGATGTTGGTATTTGTCACAGCCCGGTGTTGAGTACTTTTCAAATTCCCATTACTGATAAGTCTACATCCAAGCCAAATAGGAATGGACAAATTGGGCAATTGACAGGAATTCTGTTGAAGAAAGAAGAAAAGAAAAGTGGGTTTTTTAAAGCCAAGCGGCATTAAATGAAACTCCAAAAGAAGCAAATTTTGGGGGAAAAAAACATACCTAAGCTAATGGAAAGATTGTTACTTCTATAAACTTCAGAATAGAAACTCGTGAAGAACAAAAGTTGCACCACCAGTGAATGGAAATAGATATAGATTAAGCACGAGAGGCGGGGTATACCGTATACCTGAAGTTGGTCGCAAATATTGATAACAAAAGCACGAGGAAGAGGTTCAACACCTGACAAGCACACATGATTCACCCAACGAGCTTATTTGCTTATTGCTTATTTTGCGCAGATAAGCAACAAAAGCAAGCTGACCAAACCAGCCCTCTGGCAGGGGCATTTTCTCTTGGTTGACACAACAAATATTTAGCGTGAAACCAATCAATAGAACCGTGGCAATACCCTCGCCCGCATGCTTGAAATACAACTCAATTAGTTCCCATTGGAGCAGACACAATCAGCAAAAATGACGTAAAAGTGCCTCGCTTCAAGATTAAAAACAAATAACCCTCACTTTTTAGAAGAAAACAGAATTGCTCTTGATTGTGCAGCAGGTTTGTTCAATAAAACACTAAATTGCACCTGGTAACTTCTCCCTAACAGAAACAGCTGGCTGGGAGTTTCTTGTAGAGACTTGACTGTTACGGGGCAATGGCAAGGCCCTTATGTTAGGTTCCTTTGAGGACGCTTCCCGAGCTTTCTTCTTTAATTGCTCAAGAAGTCGACAAGCTTCTTTGAGTTCATCTTGCGCACTTGCACCATGGCCTTCCCAAGCATCAACTACCTGCTCCTGGAATTTAATTGCAAGGGGGTGGCTGCAAAATCCAAGAAATGAGCTCAAACGAAATATCCTTTTACCCATATATTGTAAAAGATCAGAAACAGAAAGCTATTGTGTTGCACTGTAACAGCCAAATTTGCATGGCCTCGACAAGATATACTAACCTTGGAAACAACTCTCAAGGTTTCATTTTTCTTATTTCACCTCATTAAATCAGATCCAAAAATTTTCTTTTCCTGTTTATTTCATAACCATATGAACAAATACCTATGTCCTGTCCCGAAGGTTGTCCAGAAGGTACTAACGAATTGTTTCTGAACATTAGGTATTCCACGTGTAGGGGGACCTATGAACCATCACTTGACCAACAATTTAAGGAATGACTCCGGATTTCACTATACATATTCATGTAATGAACCATTGGCAGATTGGACCAAGGATTAGGCTCCCCGTCTGAGGGAACAAGGTCACCCATAATATCCCCGTGGTCGAAAGAAAGATCACGTGCGAGTATTCAAGAAGGAAAAAGGAGAGTAGCACATGCACCTTCTCAGTTACGCACGTTTTCACTAATCAACTGACCGACTAGATATGCAACGTAAAATAACCATTCAATAAAATAGTTTGTATCGCCCTAAACGAAATGTGATATGCATGCATTCACTAATCGGACTAGAAATACAATGCAAAAAAAGAACCAGCAAATACGTGATGGAAAATTTTTAACCTTCCCATGGCGCCATATGCTTTTGAAAGGTTCTGACACGCCTCAATTGTATCCACATGGCCTGGTCCAAGGGACACGTCCATGATGTCCTTGGCTACTGCAAACATCTGTGCAGCTGACTGAGGCCTATCTAGTTCCAAATAGGCAGCACCCAAATTGTTGTAAATATACCCCACACCAAAATGCTTGGAACCAAAGCACTCTTTCAATCTCTCCGCTGCACTCTCCAAGTAAGGAATCGCCTGCTGCACCTTTCCTGTTAAAAGAAGTAACCACCCAATCCGTGCAGAAACACTTCCTTCTGAATGCTGCTCTTGTGGGAGCTTCTCCAGCATGGAATGTGTTCTCTTTAACAATGAAATTGCAGTTTCAAACTCGTTCATAATCTCATATTGCATCGAAATCTCAATATATGCCTCAGCAACTTCTACTGGGGAGGTTACTTCTTTCTTGTCTAGAATCCCACAAGCAATCTCTAAACACCTCTTGGAGTCGCCAAATTTCTCTTGATTGCACAAAGCTTTCCCCATGGCAGTGAAGATCATGGCTCGATCCTCACTGTCTTTATCAGTTTGCTGAACAACACCCTTCAAACCATTGATGGCTTCCTCGTACTTCCCCAATGCAATCTGCATATTGGCGGCATCAATCTCTGCCCGAAGCAAATCAGAACTAAGACCCCAATTCTTCAGTACCTTTTGCGACAACTGATTTTGCTCCAGCGCCTTTTCATGCTCCTCCAATCCGGTATAGATAACCCCAAGAAGCCGCCTATCATGCGCCACTTCCACTGAATTATTCCCCAATTGGCCCTTATGTATCTCCAACGCTTTCAAACAATACGGCATCGCCTCCTTAAAATTCAAAACGGAAACGTAAGCCTCTGCCAAATCCCGGTTGGCATTGCCGAGTTCCCTACTGTTTTCCCCCAAAGTTATTTCTTTAATGCTCAAACAATTCTTTAAATTCTCAAGAGCCTCCTCTCTCCTCCCCATTGCGGTCTTAGTATTTGCCAACTCGAGCTGAACCGCATGAAGAATAGGCCTAACATCATCAACTCGACAACTCCCCTCCTCCTCTAACCTAGTTAACACCCTATTAGCCCTATTAAGGTACCCTAAACTATCATTAAACCTTTTCAAGCTATAACAAGAGGAACCCAACAATTGTAAAGCCATAGCAAGAGGCAAACTAACTCTATTATCATCACTATCCAAAGCCTTCAAAGCTCTATTAGCAAAAGAAAGGGTTTTTTCAGGATCCTCACCTTCTTGGTCAAGCTTGAGCCCTAGTTTCAAACAAGCCAAACCCAGCTCCCTTTCATCAAAACTGGCCTCCATATCCTTGAACGCTCCGAGCATTTCTTCGGCGGTTTCGGCCGACTCGAAAGCCTCCTCTACTTGTGATTTCTCTTTGATCTTTCGTTGTCTTGAGGATATCTGGCCCGGTGGGGGGTTTGTGTCCGCGAGGGTGTTGAAATTGCGAGATGGGTTTGTCTGGTAATGGTGGGTTTTGATGTTGGACGAGGGAAATTTGGTGGGTTTGAGCTGGGTTAGGGTTGGGTGGTGGTTGGGTTCATGGGTGGCGGTGGTGGAGATTTGGGTGATCAAGTCTCTGGAGAGGAGAGAGAAAGAGAGTTTGGGATGAGAGAGGAGGAGTTTGGATGAAGCTCTTCTCATGGCGGATGGTAAAGAGAAGAGAAGAGAAGTCGGTGGCTGTGCTTGGTCTTCTGGGTTCTGCAACGTCGGCCGTTAAACCCTTGGGAAAACCTTCGCACAATTCCGGAATAAAAAACTCGCATATCAAAAGCATAGATCGCACTCTGCAAACGCGAGTCTTTGTCAAGACCGGGTTTACTTTACGCGGTTAGGTTTCGGACGGTCCAATGTAAACCGGTATAATTGGAAGAGAGCCCATTCTGAGCCGGATAACTACCCGCCTCACCCGCGCCAAAAAAACCGCCTCACTCGCGCCAAAAACCCTACCTACACATCGTCGCCGTTCTCTCTCTCTCTCTCTCTAAACTACCCCATCTCCGAAACTGCACGACAATGTCAGAACCCTCATTGTCCAGTTCGTTCAGGTCGAAGAAGATACTCCGTTCTTCATCATCATTGTCAAAGCCGTTACAGTCAGATCAAGTGGATCCGAAGAAGACGGTTGATGGGTCGATAAAGCTTCCGGAAAAGTAAGTTCCATTCTAATTTGAGAACATTATTGGACTTTTTCAGTGAACCGTGGGTGAGACATTATCTGGGTTTCAACCACTTCTATTTTATTTTGTTTTTGTGTGTGTGTGTGTTTTTTTTTTTTTTATCGATCTTGGTGAACTATGTGCTGTAAATCTCTGTTTTTTGTGCGGATTTGTTGAATGTGACTCGTTCAGTTGGCCATTGTTGTCTCTATTCGGCATGCTGCATTATTTTAGCTTAGCGGCAGGGGTGTAAACAAGCTGAGCTTTACGGTGTTCGAGCTCGGCTCGCTTGTAAACAAGCCGAGCCCCCAGCTGCTCACGAGTAGCTCGATTCATTTGCAGCCCTACGGCCCCTACTTAGAGGTGAATTCAGGGTCGGACCAAGGGGGTCAAGCCGCCAGGTCCCCCCCACACCTCCCAAATATCCCATTATTTCTACTACATTTTATTTTTTGTTTGTAAAAATTATGGAAAAAGGTCCCCTCAAAATTCTATTAGTATTATATAAGGATGATATTTTGTTGTTAATGTATGAATACGTGTGATTTGATCCCCGTAATACGACTCCTGTGTCCGTCACTGGCGGTGATACAGATAAATTAAAATATTTTGTATACAGAACAATATGTACAATATAAAGATAGTTATATTGATTGAAAGCTTTTCGGATATTGTTTTTTGGTGAACTATGTGAGATGCTAATTTGAGAGGTGCTGGGGTTTGTTAATTGCTTTTTTTTGTGTGGATTTGTTGAATGTGGTTTGGTCAGTTGGCCATTGTTGTCTCTTGGGTATTCTATTCTCCTTATTTATGTTCAAAAAAAATTTGGGCTGTTTATGTTGTTGTACTTTTCTGTAAATTTTAGTGAGTGACGAGTAAAATCGATGGAAATTTTGGAAGTCTTTGGAATTCAATGAAAAATTGCAATATCATTATGGTATCTGAAAAGCTATGGGGAATTGTGCTTCTGGGCAACGTTCTAGACCATGGCATCAATCATTGTGTTGTTGATGCAGTAGACTGTCTTCAGGTTTGAGACATTGGGCAAGTTCTTTGATAGCTTGGATAGTTCAATTCGGCTGCTTCGGCTAAAGGGCTCTACGTCCACATATACAAACATTCGCCCCAAAATAGAATATTTGACAGATAGGTAAAAAAATATTCTTTACTATTTTTTTCAGATGAATTATATCCATTTAATTTTGCTATATTTTGTTTTTAACTTATTGTGTTTATGTAATCTGTAGGAGGTTCTCGTATGCTCATTTAGCCCAATTGAAGTTTCTTTTACCCAATGTGATTGAGATAAAGAAGGTTCTAATTCATGATGAACAAACTAGTTGTATGAAGCCAGATCTCCATGTTACACTGAATGTTGACGCAATTAAGGATGAGGAGCAGCTAAAACCAACGAGTTGGAATTCACAGATGAGGAATGTCTTTCGTGCTAGGCTTTTGGACTTCTTTAAAGCCCATCCAGAGGTATACATTTTCTTTACTTTCTATAAGCATTTCTTAACTGTGGCTGCTAAAATGTGCTTGCTTGCACTTCTATGATTACTTGTCTGTTGTCCTAAACTTAATGATACTTGATGCTGCATTGATGCACATAGTCTGGCATTGTTACTCGAAAGTGACTGTTGGGTTTCACATTTTTCCATTTCACCCCTATTTGTTACTGAAGCTGTAAATCATTGAGTTTGTTCACTACCTTAATGTGTGGAATGCTATTAAAACACTATAACCAGTATCAGCGATGCTAATTGGATTGAGCGGCATCCACCTTTCCCTTTTTCAACCTAGGAAACTATGTTAGTGCAAAGCCTGCTTTGTGCTCATCTCTCTCTTACCTTTTAGCGGATGGTAAGCTTTTCCTTGCAGACTTTTGGTACCCCGTCCATTATGGATTACAAGGTTCTTCATTTGGAACATACCTGAAGTGTGAATTCTCCATCTCCCGTTTGCTTTCATTTGGGAAAGACTTGGAAATTAGTTTTTGCTGTAGTCTGGAGGATATGATTTTGTCTTAACATTAGCACTGGCTTGCTTGAACTAATGTCTGTCCTTTTCGGCATACCCTATGTCATTGACAACATCTTGCTCATTTAGGGAGAAGTGCCAGAAGCAGCACTACCAGAGCCGTTCAATCAGTCAAAGCAAGATGTGGCCTTAAATTCATCCTTTAGCGAGACATCAACTGCTGTACTTGCAGAATCGCAGCCTGCTAGAGCATCCCATCTATCTCAGTCTTTCCGGAAGCACTTTTCAATGCAAGTTTCATGCAATAAAGACATTGATTACCAAGAAAAATCAATCATGTCTCAACAGCCTTTGGTTCTTCCCGTTTCAGAGCCACGTGTTGGAGAGATCTCCTCTTATGTACCATCTGTTCATGAATTTTCTTTACAACCTACAAGAAGTCAAGAATTGCTAGCATTTGCGGCTTCTGAAACTAGTGTGCAGCCATATCATCCACCTACAACTCCAATTACTGAGATAGATTCCACAAAAAATGAAGTGTGTTCTTCTATTGCGAATGCTACCATCTGTGAAAGTCCTTCAAAACTGGCCTCATCTCCAGTAGAGCTGACGAATGTCTCACCTGCATTGCAACCAGAGAAGAGGGGTTACATGTGCCCAAGTGATGATTCAACCAACTCACCCAGCAAATTAGTTAGACGTACACTTCTCAGAAGATCATTGAAATTTGACAATCCTGTGAAAAGTGCTAAGGTAGAAGATGAAGTCAAAAGTATCGGAAGATTATCAGTTGAGAACGATATTTTCAAAATCCTTCCTGAGAATCTCCTGCAATCGGTAAGCCTATGGTGCATTTGTCGTGCTTTAATCCTTTTCTGAACACCTTTGATCTCAAAATATTTCGTGCTGCTGGATCATTATCTATGTAGTGTGAAGGGCAATATAGATTTCACTGTCCTCTTTTTGCATTATTTGAAGCAAAGCAGGCCAGGGGGATCCTCACAAGTTGTGTCATGTCACTCATGTTATAATTACAATGGAGGTGATTATAATTTATAGAAGTAAATTTACTAGTGTTGCAGATGCCTACTTTCAGCGCAAAACAAGAAAATAATCGAAAATAACAGATAGGAAATAGATGGGTATAGAGTAGTTTTTGTACTAGGAGGCTTGTCAAATCTAGTTTCAAATTGTAGCATGTCCAGGGTCAATTTTTCTGTTTCTTATGCCTTTTTGGGTCTGGAGAAGAACTTTGTTAAATCTATGCTTTCCTTGAAATAGAGTGAAACCAAAGTTTGTTGTTACAGTGAATGCATAGCAGTTGAAACAAGAAACTGACTGACTTGCATCTCTGCAGATTAGAGAGAAAGAAAAGAAAGCAACAGAGGAGCAGGATCCAGCCATCTCGCAAGCGAAGAAGCGGCAACAGATGGTTGCCAGCTTACCCAAACTCTTCGATGTGATTTATTTCTTATTTCAGTCGATGAAGCGTTCTGTTATCACAAAAGAGGAGCTTATGCACAGGATAATAGCCAATCACCTAGATGTTGTTGATAGAAGTAAGCCTTGATTCTTACCATCAGTAATGCAGACACTTCTTCTAGCTCTGTTAAAGCTAACCCCTTTTATTTTGTGTTCACAGGAGAAGTTGAAGAAGAACTTGAACTGTTGCAAGAACTTGTTCCTGAGTCAATTTACTTGAAGTCGGCATCTAGTGGTGATCTTCTCGTATGGTGAGCCTTTTACCATTCTTGTATGTCTTGTAAGCAAACTCTTGAGTTCCGTATGATGGTTGAAAGAATACAAGAACGAACGTTCAGTTAGATCCAAATGACTCAGCTCTTTACAAGTTTTAGTTGTTTGATTTTAGAGTTTGTGATTTCTGGCAGCATAAATAAGATATCAAGTCCGGAGTTGATGCGTGCAAAACTGGTGGAAACAAAGTGAGATAACAAGGCATGGAAATTTAACATCCTGAAGTTATTGAAGATGATCTATTCAAGAAAAGAAGTTAATCAAGGGAGCAGATGTTGCACATGATGCCATTGCACATTTTGTGTATTTGTAAATATATTCTGTAATGGGCTCGTCCCTTGTTCATTTCAAGCCCCTTTGATTAGATTGAATGTCTGATGTAGTGTACTTTTTGTTATGTCATTGATAGTTTTAAGCAAAAATGATCTGAGTAGTTCAGTCAGATGTAACCATCTTTCACACAGTCCCTTCTTAAAATTGGGAGTTTTTTTTTTTTTTTGAACAGTTATAAAGTTGGGAGTTTTTTTTGTTTTTTTGTTTCCCAATATATTGTATACATCAGACATCACTGGAGGGTTAGCGGAGGTTAATAAGTTAGTCATAAAATATTCAGAGGCTGTCCATAATCCTGAATCCACAAACGCTCACGACAAGGCTTGAACGCTGGTCTTCCACATGGGGAGAAACAAGAGATGTCAACTGGGTTAGAGCCCATTGGCATAAGGTTGTGAGTTCAATCGAGGAAAAATTGGTCATCTATTTTTTTTAATCGGTATTGGTAATCTAAATGTCCATGAGAAATTAGACCCCGTTTCGCTTAACTTTTAGCACCTTTTGAAGGTTTTGTTCTTATTTAAAAAAAAGCGTGTTTGTTAGTTTTGCGCCAATTTTTTGTGGATTATTAATTCGTCTCGATGAGAGTAATCGAAAAAGTAAAATTTTACTTTTATCCAAATATTTTGTAAATATCCAATTTTAAGCAAAAAAAGCCAATTTTTTGATTTTTTTTCCTCGAAAAAATGGTTATTTTTCAAAACTAAAACACACTAAAAAAAATCTGAATTAAGACAACATTAAAAAACAGTCTTGCTATTGTCAGCCTACAGGCTGACGATAAGCACACTAGAAGATAAGAAAAATACGTATTTCTGCGTATTTTTTATACCTTTTAATATCCATTCATATACTCACTATTATCAGCGGGCTGATTTTAGAATTTTTCCTCAAACACTCCTAAAAGTGCTTGTGGAACAACACTTTACGTTTAAACCTGGTGCCGGGTTGGAGTTTCGGTAAGACGCCGCGTAGACCGCCTCTCTCTCTCTCTCTCTCTCCTATCAACAACAAGCATCGATCGTAACTCGTAAGCGGTTGGAAAATACGCAGGTCAGATCCTCACGTCCTCAGATCGACTCATTTCAACTCTCTCTCTCTCTCTTCCTCTCCATCTGGTTAGTACGCTACCCTTTCTCTCTCTATATTCGTCTAAATTCCCCGTTATACTCCAGTATTCACTTTAGATTAAACGGACCTTTCTTTTTCTCTATCACTCTTTCCTTCACCAGGAAGTTACAGAAGAAATTCGCTCCTAGGGTTTCAAACGCAGGTTGGCTGAAACTCAATAAACCTGAAAAAGGTAACTGTTTGGGGTTTCACAACGCGCGCATGTACTTCCCTCTTCTTGAACTGGTGTACGTTACATATTACATCGCGACTTGAATTCCTCGTGACTCCTGTTTATGCGATCTGAATCTATTTCCATCTCAGTTAATTAGATTAAGCATTATACTTGGTTAGATGCTATTCAAGATTTCTCTTATGCCTTTGTTACTTGGATTTCTTCGCTCTGTACATTCGTTTGCTGAATTCTCCAGCTTATGATGGCGAGTCGAGAATGATTGAAAATTCCGTATTTATTTTTGATCGGCAAATTAGGATACATCACTATATCTGTGCGGGTCTCTCTTGGATTTAGATATCAAGTTTCTCATGTTAAGGAACTTGTAGCAAAGTCTTGTAAAAGATGGAGGTAAAGTAATTATATCGTTGATTCGTTTCGATGTAAATATATTCTTGGTAGGAATTCGCATGGCGTAACTTTAGTTGAAAATTGAAATGCATTAAGCAGTAGCCGAAGTACACTGTTGTATTGCTTTGATGTGTTCTTATGCCTTGAAATCATAGTTGTCAGAATCGTACGATTCAGTGGGTAATCGATACGAATAGGCTATTTGAATCGGAAATAGCTGCTGCGTCGGAAGTAAATCGGTGAATCGTTCGGAAATAGTAAATCGGTGAATCGTTCGATTCGCTTAAAATTTCCGAAATTTATTTTTTACTCTTGTTTTGCTTCTTTTGTTGTTTGAAAAGGGTTTAAACTATTTTTTTTAGGTCTTTAGCATTGTTATGTCATCTTTTGTCTATGTTATATGGATAGATAATAAGAAAAGGAGATTTATTACGAGAGTGAATTGAAAATGAGGAAGATTATGGGAATATAACAACCCTTTAAACCTTCTAAGGGTTTGTTTTGTACTTATAAGTTATAACTCTTTTGTACAAAAAGAACCATAAGTAAGATTTACGAATCATCATCTCTTGGTAGTTGCAATAGAAGCAGCTTACCTAATACTCCACATTATTATCAATTCATCATTTAGAAGAAGGTTTTTATTGATTTAGGCCTAAATCTTTCATTTGTAGAAGTCATGACCGAATCGGAGCGATTCACCATTCGATTCGATTCACGATTCAAAAAATGACCATTTCGATTCTCGATTCGATTCACGATTTGACAACTATGCTCGAAATACACTAGTAAGAAGTAAGCAAGCGATGGCATATGAATTTAAAAGACTAAGGCTCTGTTTGGAACCTAAGGAAAGGAAAGGAAAAGAAAGGAAAACTAAAAAATTTTCCCTCCCATTGTTTGGTGGGAAGAGAAAGAGAGGAGAAAATAACAATTTTCAGTTTTATGAATAGTGAATTTTCCTTCCTATTTTCCTTTCATTTTCCTCCCACTTTATTTTCTTTTCCTTTCCTTTCTTTTCTTCAAGTTCCAAACAGAGCTGAAGGATTCCTCTGTCGTGAGTTGATATATGTCCCCTGCATTTTCTGTTCGTTAGAAACTTTGAACAAGTTGACGAAAGTCTAAACCATTAGGGCATCATTTTCTGAAACTGTTGAGCATATATTAAACACTACACGTGAACGACATTATATACGAATCCTCTGGACTAGCTTTTCCCAAGTTCTGATATATATATTCCACACTATTCGAAAGTCAATAGATGGGTTTTTGAAGTAGATCTGTTTCAACATAGCTTCTTGTACAATCTTTTGATTTCGGTAGAAGTTGGAACACATTTTTGAATATTTCTTGAACAATTTTCAACTTAAACGTTGAAGAGATTAACTTTTGTTAGATGATCAGATGCCTCAGAATGTATAGCTGCTTATTATGTGATTACTTGGAAAGATAGATTAAGAAGCTGGGGAGAATTAGTCAGAATTTTGTTTTCTTGCTTTATGATTGATTATATATTGTGGATTTTTTGTCCACTCTTTTACATTTGGTGGGAAAAGAGTTTCTGGGTACAAAACGTTAATCTCGTCTTCCAAACATTCTCCATTTGAATTAGAGGGAAAATCTCTATATTTTTTCTGATCTGTTAATTTTCATATGAAAGCTTGTATGGTTATTAGGCCATAAGCGTAGAGTGGGTAATTTAACCTAGCTTATGTTCAACTTGCTTGTGGTGGGGTGCAGTCCTTCATTGCATTGTATTTGTGATGTTCCAGCCTCCTAGAAACAAAAGAGATGAAACCTAGGAACGAATAAAAAAGGAATGCATGTGGGAGATAGAGTGTTATTGCAAATTAGATAGCTGAGATGTGCTTTTTGTTGCCTGCAATGTTTGGGTTGTGAGGAACTTTTAACCTTGGAAATCTAAGTATGTGTCTGAGGTATTGATTGTTGCATTTATCTTCATCAGCTTCTTATTTTGACATGTTCATTTGTCATTGGGACTCGATTTGGTAGGAAGTTGTAAAGATTCGTGACAATGTAGCACAGCAGGCTAGCACCAAAACTACTGTAGCTATGTTTCTTTTCATGTAGTACTTCTGTTCTTTTTTCTTTTTCTTTTTCTTTTTTTTTCTGCTAGAAGAGAGTTATGCTTAGGAATTGTACCCGACTTATCCAAAAAATGTGGTTACACTTTACCCTCTAGCAAAGGTGGTCTGATGTTTCTTCCTTTGTTCATGTCTCATTGCAGAAATGTATGATAATTTGGGAGGGCAGCCTGGGTTGCCAAGACCACCTCTACACCCACAGCCAAATCCATTTGGGAATGCATTTGCTGGAGCTGGTTCAGGGCTTATAAGAGGTGGACTGGGTGCTTATGGAGAGAAAATTTTAGGATCAAGTTCTGAGTATGTGCAAAGCAATGTAAGTAGCATGCCAAGGTCATGAATTCTGAAGTGGTACCTTTGGCTTTGGTCATGTTGTTACAGAAAGGATGATGGTGGATCAGTGACCGTCTCTACTCTCTAATTATGTGATTGTTTTTGTTGGTCTTTTCTGCTTCTTCTGTTGAGGGAATGTTGATTCCTTTATTACCTTTAGATATGTATTTTTTTTGTTTGAAAAGTTCGTAGATCTGTTTGTCTTTCAGACATGTAATGGCCTTGCCTTCAAGGGAAAGCCCAATGGCTCTTATATGATCAAATGAGGCAGTGACCTTCTTCAGCTATGTCATTGGGTAGTGGTTAGTGGAGAATCTGGAGATTTGAGCTTTTGAGCTGGGGTTAGCTGCAACTTTGATTTTGGGGAAGATGGACTTGCTTGGGACCTCGAATTTGTCCATTTGCTTTCATTGTAACACGCAGATTAAGTGGATAATATCGAATATAAGTACATCAAAAGAAAGGCAGCAATAAGCTTTTGCATTAGTAGTTTAAGTGCTTGTGATCAGATTGTCATGATATGTAGTGGTGAGCCACTATATGTTTTGTTGTGTATTCACAATTCTATGAGGGCTAAAGCCAAAAGCATAAGGGTTTTGTGTAGGATTATACATGCATGTCTATATTGAATGTTTTGTTACTGCATTTATACAACTGATGAAATGATTTTAACCTTCTAAGCGCTTGGTTTGATGTGTTCTATGGTCATATTTGATTTTGTGTTGGTTTCCAACTTTCCTAACATTTTCATCTTTTCTTAAATGGATAGATAAGCAGGTACTTCTCCGATCCCCAGTACTATTTCCAAGTTAATGACCAGTATGTGAGGAACAAATTGAAGGTTGTCCTCTTTCCATTTCTGCACCGGGTAATTCCTTCTTCCACTATTTTCTTACCTTCTAGATGGTTAATTATGTCCTTCATAGTGGTGATCTTCTCTTTCTCCAATCCTTTAGGGACATTGGACAAGGATAACAGAGCCGGTGGGGGGCAGGCTTTCCTATAAACCCCCAATCTATGATATAAATGCTCCAGACTTGTATATTCCATTGATGGCATTTGGTACCTATATTGTTCTTGCTGGCATCTCACTGGGTCTCCGCGGAAAGTAAGTAGTAGCATCACTGTAAGATTTGTGATTTTTCATGAAAAAGCAATGTCTACATTTAGTGGGTCCGTAAAACCAAATGAACATTACTTATACCTTGCTGAATCGAAAGTGATCTTTGGTTAGCCCCTACATTGTGCCCATCTTGTAGCATTTGCAGTTTGTTATGGATGCAACAACATAAGTAATATCCATTTTCTAGCATTTGTTTATGAAATGGATTTTGCTGCAACTAATGCTATCCAAATGGTTTGTAAAAGTTAATTTTGCTTCCTGGAACTAACGAATCTTGCGCATTCCATGTACTGGAAAGATGAGAGCGTCAGAAGCATCCTTGTACCTTTCTCTGAAATGTGGACATTTTCGTGTTCTCAAGAATCTCAACCCTTTGCCGTTCAAAAAAAAGAATCTCAACCCTTTGACTACTGTTCAGAATTTTGATATTAATTCAGTGGCGACGGCATTTGACTCTGGAAACAAATGAGATTATTGGGTTCCCCTCGCTTTTCTTGTGAAAAATCAAACGTGGATTTTCAGCCATGAAAACCGAAAATTTCATGACAAATTCAAACAGCTAACTATTGATTGCTGATTTTAAATTCATGAACAAATTCTTGGATTTAATTATCATAAGAAAACAAAAAATGGTACAGTCTAATATGGATTACTTTCGCAACATCATCTCTCCCTCTCCCTCTCCCTCTGTGTGCGTGTGCTTGTCACGTGTTTAATGTGCAATGTGTCTTCATTTTGATGCAGGTTTAGCCCAGAAGCTCTGAATTGGCTGTTCGCCAAGGGGTTGGTGGGCTGGTGTTTGCAAGTCTCCCTGCTGAAAATGTCATTGTTTTCATTGGGTAGCGGGGAGGCACCACTTCTGGACATTGTCGCTTACGCTGGGTATACTTTCACTGGATTGTGTCTGGCTGTTCTGGGGAAAATAGTGTTGAGCTACTCATACTACTTTTTGATGCCATGGACGTGCTTGTGCATGGGCATCTTCTTGGTGAAGACTATGAAGAGAGTTCTTTTTGCAGAGGTGAGGAGTTACGACTCGAGCCGGCATCATTACTTCTTGCTCTTCATTGCTTTGGCTCAACTCCCACTTTTCGTTTGGCTTGGCAACATTAGTGTCAATTGGCTTTTCTAAACTGTAATCTCTCTCTCTCTCTCTCTCTCTCTCTCTCTCTGGTGTAATGAGCAATAGGTTTGTGTATGTCTACACAGCGTATGGACGATTTTTCAATTTTGATTGATTTTTTGGCCGGTACATTTTGATTTCTGATTCATTTTTCCCATGTGAATGCCTCTGTGACTGGATTTAGCATTTGAATATTTGATATGGTGCTTGAGGCCCTATAGGGTATAGATAGATACATCTTTAAACGGTAAAAGATTGAATCAAATGATATATTTGATTGCATAGCTACGAAGAGGAATACTTCTGCAGTTTTGCTTCAAAATAATTGTGTTCTGATTTGGAATTTGGAGGAATACCTCACTGGAAATGCCCGTGTTCTGTTTTTGTTTTTTCCCCCATTCCTCCGTAGCACAACTGGATGGGGTCACCCATGAGGTGTTTCATGCTGTGCTGCAATTCTTTTCGTTTGATTTTTTTTCGCTGCTTCTGCAGATAAATCCTTGGACTCCACATTGCCACCTTTGTGTTTCGAGAAAAAAAGGATACCATTCATGAGGACCCACGTACTGCCCTTCCTCTAACAAAGCATATTTCCAACTGAGCTCCTCAATAAAATCATCATCTGTGCGAACGTCAATATGTCTCTCCTCATCTTAGTAACTTTGTTTATAACAGCCTGCACAGCTACATCAAAGGCATCGTTTAGGGTCTCCAGTTTAAAACGGGGATCTGCGTATATAAGCCTGGGGATGAGACGTATGACCTCCTCCCTCATTATCTTCACCTCCTCGGGAGAAATTTGACTCAGCCTTAGCTCGATTGTAATATTCCTCTTCCGGGTATCATCCTCTGGAATGAATACCGAGTACTTAGAATAATTTTTAGGAAGATGCCAAGTGTATTGTGTGAAAGCTGAACCAGGATGGAATAAGACAGGTATGCAACCCGGCAATATCGAATCAAAAGCAGATCTCCTTGTGTACGAATCACCTTGAGGTTGTAAGCAGAAAAAAGGAGCTCTGAAACATCTTCATTATAATGCTTGGAGAATGACACTTGCTCTCCCCAAAATCGCATTCCAGCAGCTTGCAAACATTGGATTTCTTGCACTCATTTATGATTTGCCCCCGAATAGATCTAGGGTTACCAGGGCGTGGGGCCCCGGCAAAAGAGAAGAGGCATTTTCGCTCCAGTTTCCTCATTCTGTCCTGCCAAATGAACACATCAGGATCCTTTGCCGGATGAAAGTACGTGGGGTGTGGAATGCCGGAATCATTCGCATTCCAGGGGCTTAATTCTACCACAAGCATGGACAAATTCTTTGCAGCTGGTAAAAATAGAAGCTTGTTAATTACCCCAATCTGAATCTATATCGCTTAACCTTCTAAAGTCCCAAGTAATCCTTCCAGCAACAAGAAAATGATCTTTTCCTCCCATAATGCTCCACTCCGGCTTCTTCATTAACCAATCGACCAAAGCAAGAGAAGCAGCATCCCTTGTAGACCTATTATACCCCCAAAGATACCTTGCAATATCAAATCCCGCGTAAAAGGGTACAAAAATAGCAGCAGCAAGAGAAGAATCACGCGTCAAGCACTCATACTGCTTCATTCGGTTAGTGAAAAATCAAATCGACTGGAAATTTATTTGTCGCATACCATCCGCTATCTGAGAACACCCCTTCAACATTTTCCAGTGGGGGCCCAAGCCCGGCATTAGTAGTGAACTTACACATTTTTGCCCAAATATTCAGACTCTTGCACTCCTTGGGCATATCTTCATTGAACCTAGGAGGAAGGTATTCATGGACATATATGTATCTCCCACCACACGGATCACTCTTGTTCTCTATGGTTCTTAATGCCCTCAGAAATGGGAAGTTCTCTGCTTTTGGCTCGTAATGGTCGGTGGTTGACTCGCAGGCATTGGTCAGGCATTGCTAGGCCAACTCATAGGAGTGTGGATTGGGCATTGCTACGCGGACTAACAGGGTCTGGTTGGGCATTGTTACGCCGACTAATAGGCGTTGATTGGGAATCGCTAGGGTGGGTATTGATCGACTCAGAACTAGCAAATATGCGATCCACTAGTGAAGAATCATCAACTGTATTACCTCCTAGAACAACAAAATGGAAGTACAATAACAATAACCAGAAAAAAACCCGATAAAGACGCCAACGTACATATCCGATACCGTTGTGTTAGCCCAAAGGTTTCTATGAATACCTTATTGATTTTGATGATAACAAACTATATTTTATTGAAGGAGAAATATAATTAATATTGTGATATTTGGTACTCATTTGTATTAATATTTCTTTTGTAGGATTTGGTTGAAGTACACATGGAATATTGCTTCACCAAATCACTATCTTCAATAGTCAAGAGAAATTGAAAGGAAGAAGATTAAGGATAAATCTTCTCCTAACTTAATTGGCTATAAGGACTCATTTGGAAAGCAAACATTAATTAAGGAGGAAGATGTTTCTAACGGCTAGTTGATGGATTCACTGAGGAAAGTGGAATTTTGGTTTCAAAGTTGAAGAGAGGAAATAATCAGATGGAAGATTGATTGGTTGCATTATTTCCTCCAACGGCTAGTGGAGCCTCCTTCAATCATATCATTCACTCCAAGCATAAATGGAAGAAACAGAGAAGAAGAAACTTAGACAGAAAAGCTTGAAGAACGAAATCTGCATTTACCATTCTTTATCTGTTAACTCCGCGCTTACATCTTGAATATTAGTTTGAGTGTTGTTCTTGAACCAAAAATTTTAAAAGGGATTGTACACCCTTATTCATACTCTTGTGAGAGCAAATCTTTTTGTGAGTGGTTTTGGAGAGAAAATTACTTGAGGGTTAGGTGTTACTAGCACCGGAGTCAAAACTAGTTGGGTTAGGTGTGACTAGCACCGGAGTCAAAATTAGTCGGAG